>VXBX01009030.1:0-47732 GCA_013400415.1 Scytalopus superciliaris
TATATATATAGTTATAAAGTCAAATAACCTATTAAGCTTCATATTCCTGCCAGGGACCAAAACACTAGAATGAATTACTATAAACAGCATTGAAATGGAGCAGCTATTCAACAGAGCAGCTTTCAAGAGTCTACAGTAACAGGAAGAAACTTAGAAGAAGCTTAGAGTAGGACATATATTTTAAACAGTATTACTGAAAGAGTAGGAGACATCTAAGTACTGTGAAATGAGCTACAGCCATTTCTAGATGCAGAACTAGAGGCCAAGCTGAGGCTTTCAACATTGGGTATACTGCTGGTGATGCAAAAAATACCCAAACAAAAAATCCCCCCAAAATAAACCTGCTGGTCTGAGAATGCAGCCCATAGGAATTACTTACATGCAGGAATTAGCTGAAATAGAACTCAGTTATGACACAATCAGCAATCACTTTGGTCTTCATACTTCTTTTATTATTATACTACTGTTAGTGATGACAAATATTTTATAGCCTTACATATGTGAAATTTTGCTTACTTCTTCTATATTTGGATCAAAGTAATATGAATGATTTTGGCCTTTGAAGGTTAAGACACTTATTTAGATATGCTATAGGGAAAATGAAGCAAAGTGGAGGAGGGTTTTATAACATCCTTACTTGAAACAGTGGAATGGCTAGCACACAATATAAGCAAAAGAATACCGCAGAACAAGAAGTTAAGAGGAGAAAAACAAAACTAAGGCCTAATTTTAATTATGGAAATTACTATTTTCACACTAAGAACAAGTGAGAAGTGAAGTAGGGAACTGAGAAATGTTGTGTATGCAAAATAGTGTAATAAGGAATTTGCAAAATACCACGGCAGAATGGATTTTTTTTCCTGCAATACAGTATCATTTTTGTATATAACCTTTTGATTGTGTAAAAAGTTCCGAACAGGTGTTTTTACTTTATTAGCACAGTATTAAACAGCTTCAGCCTAGAATTCTCATTAAGTGATTAAAGAACCTCAGAAAAAATTGTATCATCTTTTTGATTACAACAGATTTCTAAAAACATTGTCATAAAAGAATTTGTATTTATTAAAGTACAACATGCATTTCCCAGCAAAACTATGAAGAAAAGACAAAGAAATGCAAGCTCTTTCAAAGACAAAACCAACACAGGCTCATCATAGAACACAGGATTTTTATTAACCAATTATCTTTTGGCAGAATGAAAAGAAAAACTGTAAGAGCCCTTTATGTTCATTTCAAATATGGAAATATATGAATGTGCACCTCTATGATAAGGTTTAAAATTAAAATTCAATATAAATATTCAAAAATAATATATAATTTTTTCCATCAAACATAGAAGAAAAAGTAATGCAAACTAGAAACAGGAACAAACAAACAACCATTAAATAATACCAACAGAATCTCATAGTATGTTTTACAAACTGCCATAACTCTTTAAAGCGATCCACAGAAATTATTTACCCAGTAATCTGACTAAAAAAACCAACAGAGTGCTGCTTGATATTCTTCAGAGACAACAGTGTTTTTATCTAAAGGCTGTGTATCTTTTTTCATTCAGTGCACAAAGACTGAATTTGAAACAATCAGATTCTTATTGCACGGAAGTCATAAAACCTCAAAGCAGTTAAAGACAAACAAATTAGAGGATATGGGGTACTGTGGTACTAAAACTAAATGTTAAGGTTATGCCTTTAATATTCTTAAATGTTACATATTTGCCTGTTAAATAAGACTAAGAATTAAACTAATTCATGGCTTTGTAGAGCAAGACCACTAAAATCACCAATGAACTTATCCAATCAAAAATTAGATATATTTTACAACTTTCTTTTCAGACCATACCTTGGGGCAAATACCTTCACAATTGTAAATTCGGCTCAAATCTGATTTTTAAGTTGCCTTTTTCAGTGTTATCTCCTAGGAAAAAATATTCTCATTTCTTTCTTTTTAAATTGAAGTTACCACCATCAAAGTTATCCTGGACTGACTAGAGTAGGTTCAGTGAAAAAGCTTTTCATTGTCTCACAGAGAACTGTACTCTTCAATACTCTTCAACAGTGCATTGCTCATACCTTCAAGGCAATAGTTTCCACCTTTTCTCATCTTTGTTATTCTTTTAAAGCCTCTCATTCAAGTAATCTGCACGATATTGGCAATTACATTTAAAAATTTATTTCAATAGTAAATAACAACTAGCCTTACAGTGTACCATTATTAAAATTGAATGGATGTTTAACATCAGACAATACAAAATTCAGTGTCTTAATAGTCCTTCAATTTTTAGTGGTCAGTAGTTTAAAAAAATACCATCCTGAACAGAAAGATACTCATAAACAAGTTCATAATGAGAAAACAATCAGATAAAATGTCCAGTTTTAATACACGAAGCAGAAAACTTTTGTTAATAGGAGAATGCCCAAAGGGCTTTTAATTGCCTTCAGCAGCATTAAAGAACATGTATAATTTTCAAAAATAGTCAGAGGTTTTTTTAATTAAAATTTTAATTTTCCCCAAATCAGTTTGAAATTCACATAGGCCAAACTGTTTGTGGAGATGTTTCTGTAAAGGTTTTCTCACAAGTATCTTGGTCCTTTATTGGAAAGCAAACCCAAAACTGTGACCCTGTTAAATGAATGCAGGTCTTGATGTAGGGTCCAAATCAAGACCCTGTTCAACATTTACTTACTGTTTAGAGCGTTGTGATACCCAACGTATGGGCATTACCATGGCTGCATGGAATATGATTACATAAACCTACTTCAGACAATTAGAAAAGATGGTACAAAGTGCAAGGCTTTAGGGATAGAATAGTTTGGTTTTTTTTTTTTTTTGGGGGGGGTTTTGTCTGAATTGTTTATATGTTACAAGGCAATTGCATTGTTCTGCTTACACTTATCCTTCAGATAATGATAATACCCTGGTAATAAAAAAGATGTAAATTTACTCAGATGCTGTTTGATTGAATTAGAAGTACCCTTAATGATAATTTGTGGTGTGATGTGATCATTTTATCTCATTCCTTGTTATTCCAATAGATTTACTTTATAAATATTGCTTCAGTGTATTTCACAACAAATGGCTATGCACGACCAGCCCTGGAACAGAAAAAGAGTTATTAATCTGTCAGCCTTTACCCTTCCATTAGATTTTTCTGAGCAAAAAAACATCTGTTCTCCTCTTACACAGATTTTTATATACTGTTGATCCTCTTGTTTAAACAACATCAGATGCATCACTCATTAAGGACTTTGATTACTTATTTTCTCCTTGTAATATTGATCATCTCTACACAGAATCTGTAGAGCATGCACAGAAACAGTTTTTATGCACTTTTAACCATGAGAAAGAAATAGTTGTTTTTGTTTTTTTTTTTTAAATAATGATTTGGCAAAAAAAGCCCAATGGTATAACTGGACTAGTGACTTTAGTACAAAGGCAGTTTGTTATCTTTTCTACTCTGGGGGTTTTGAAGAGTAGTTATGTGTAGATATAAGTAAAAATACTTTTTATACTTCATACCTTTCAAACACTAAATATGAATGGAATTGCTCATGATAGAAAAAATATTATTTATTTGTGTGTTACCTTTTCAAAGAAGTGGCATTTGACTGTTTTATGGGATTGTTTACATATTTAAGTGGAGAATTCTGAACGCTGCTGAAATCAAGTTTAGGTATGAAAAAGAATACAAGCTAATGTGAAGTTCATATTAAACTCTCATATAAAGTGCATTGACATAGTGGAAAACTAAAAATAAATTAAAATTCTACTACTACTGGTGATATCCATATACATTTTAAAACTACCCTATTAGGGCCTTTTCAAGGTGACAAAAGCAGGCTCAAATCTGGCAATGTATTTGTTTATGCAGGTGCTTAAGTAATTTTGACAGGTTTTGGGTAGATGTAAATCAGCTGTAACCACAGCTCACCAACAGAGTTGAGCCTTCACAGTCAGGAAGGGGACATTTTCTGTGAATGTACTTACTACTACATCAGCACAACAGTTCTGGGAGAAAATATTAAACAATTTAATGGTGAGATATTAAAAAAAATAAATCCAGTGGAGCCTTCTTAAAACAGAAATAACACAGTGGTGCAACTCCTCTACTTAGTCATCACAAGTCCATACCTGAAATCCAGAGAGACACAGAACGGAGCACAATACAGAATAAGGAGATATTTGCATACTAGAAAAACCTTCTCACTGGAGTATTTTCTAACTCCTGTGTGGATTTAGACAACCAACAGATATGATACTTGCCACATCCATCAGGTGCTCACAAATCTGTCATAGTTAAGATCAATCAGAATAGGTTTTCCATCCCCACGGAACATACAGAGACCTTCAGGTAAGTTTATTACTGCCCTGCTTTTGTAGAACCAGGATTACTTTTGCAGAAATCCCCAACAGTCCTGTGTGTTTCAAGTACAGGATTGAGGGCAACCCCCCTCCCCAGACTAGGGTAATGATCTGCAACAAAAAAGGGAAGTCAGACAGTACTTCACAGCTGTACAGAATGTGAGGGACAGCTGTGACTAGTGAGAACCTCAGGATTGGAAATTTATGCTGATAAAAATTACTTTTTTTTTCTTTTTTCTCTTCTTTTTAGATATAGGAAGCTATTTTAAGTATATGTTAAAATAAAGTTAACCAGAAAATATTTCAGTAAGTAAGTTCCTTTTCCTCTAACTTTGCAACAGGAGAGCCTTGAAGAAGAAGTTCTGACAGTTCTCCTACACTGAAAATACACTGCAAACCTCAAGCTCCTCAGAGAGGGGAGATATTCACTGTCTTTATACTGGAAGTAGTTAGTATCATACACATCACAGTGGATACACTCTCATAACCCGGACAGATCACCAGTGAGGAAGCAAGATCCAAACAGAGTTTACTGGGTTAAAAACAGTACACAACATTTTATCTTCAAAAAAATAAATACCACCAAGGTAATGTTCTGCAGTTGCTGAAATTTCCAAGTGATTTTAGAAGTGCCTTACATAGCACACATGAAGAAAAAAGGCAGTCATGGTCTGCATGATTTGAGTATGTTCGCCTGAGGAATTTCTGTCAACGTCTTGCTGACTGGAGAACACTAAAAATACATCCTAGAAATGATGTTGTGTGTTTCTCCAAGCTGGGAGAAGACCTCTACCATCACTTTCAATATACTTTCTCACACTGTACTGCCTAGTGCATCTAGAACATGCTTCAAACAGAAAATTCTCCTCCTGAAAAAAATCATCAGTAGTGAGAGTGGTAGAGGCCATAGAACATATTTCATTAATGCCCTCAGATACAGAACTTATGCTTTTGAATCGCTACAAACATCTGTAAGAGGACTCCCCTGGATTTTTTTTCTCCAGGTATTTATTTCAACATTTTGTTAGATGTTGCTCTACTTCATTTATGACCTATCTCTATATACAGAGGGTTTTACAGGGATTTTTCGCTTTTGAATCTGAAGGGGGTAAAAAGTGCATTCACTATAGATCATGATCTGGCATTTTTGCTAGGTAAAATCTTTTTTTTGTGGAAGGGAAGATTATCATATTCAGAGGTCTCCTATGCATAAACTGAGCATAGTTGGACTAAAGGCCACAATCCCAATCATCAGGTGACTTAACTCAGCATAATCCAATCAAAGTCAACAAGTCATAACAATCAAAACGGTGGAGATATCGCACAACTGTTATGGCATATAAATTGCAGTACTGATTTGTAAATACCTTATTTTTATTAGTTTGCAGTGTATTTAACAGTATAAAGTAAATCAGCACAGACAGAAATCACTACTTCCATACTGGATTTTTGGGAAAAATACCAATCTTCAGGTAGTGACTGTAATCTTTCGAATGCTTATCTAAACATCATATGAACATCATAGTCTGGATATACACTCTGACAATTTCCAGAAAACAACTCACATAAGAAAAGCCCTTCTAGCATTTATGTGGAAGTGTAGTTTGGAATGAAAAGCAGTATGAGTCTGGATTGAAGTAAAGGAATCTATTCTGGCTGTTTCATTTTACATATAGAACACTGGCCTGTCTTAAAAGGTGGCAGGAATTCATGTTGTTGGATGATTTCACGCGCTGCTAAATAGCTTAAATACAAGAGAGGTTTGTAGTAAGCCTTCTCTTTCCAGTATGCACAAACACACAGCCTGAGCGTTATTCACATGCACAAGGTATACCAAAGAACCTTTTCCACTGCTCTGAAAGCCAAATATAAAAACAGTACTGGGCAAGTGTTTCCTTCCATTTCAATAATTTGTGACCAGGGCTGGCCCTAGAGTGTTTTTGTACCTTATAAACATGTCCTGTAGAAGCACTCCAGTAAGGGAAGTAAGGGTAAGTATAGAGATGATAAGCCAGGTGTGGCTCTATTAAATTACTAAAAAAAAATATTTAGGGCACAGATCCAAAGTTCCTTTTGCCAAGTGATTTTTTCAAAAACTGGGGCGGACATTGCTTCAAATGGAAACTGTATTTCTTTGGGGATTTCTTCCTTCTTAAATTGCCCTCTATCACACTAAAAGACACGGAACAAACAAGAAGTAATTTTAAACAGAAACTTTGCAGTTATGCTTTGTTATACAGAAACCGAAAATAAAAAAGGGAAAAAAAGATACATCTGTGGAAAAAAATAATAAATGCTTTTTCCCCCTGGTGTCATGTCTTTGGATATGTACAGCCTTGGAGAAATGTATAAATAATTTTATACATGGTACTCTTAAAAAACTAGAGATTTTTAGTACAAAGGAATCAGTTCACTGCAAGAATGTCCACATGCTGTTGCTTTATGATTTACTATATACATGAGAGGATCAAAGAAAGGACCTCTGTTTTACAGTTACTGCTGTACTGTACATTAACATGTGGCTCATACCCTTCTCTGGGTGAGATTTACACTTAGTATTACAAATAACATAACAATGCTGAAAATACTGATACAAAACAGCTTCAAGATGATATTTTAAAAATATCCCTCACTTTCATCGAACTGTTTTTTTCCAGTTTTTTTAAGTTTCAGCTCTATAAAAGATTCTCCAAGAAAATAGTAGCATTTAAAATGTTATTTTTGAAATTTATAGATGGATTTTTTTTAATAAAGTGTAATCCAAAATTCCATTTTCCAGGAAAAAAACAACTATATATATAGTACATTAGCTAAAACTGAAGTGAGGATTGGTTTGTTTGTTTTTGTTGTACAGGGTTTTTGTGGTTTTTTGTTTGGTTGGTTGGTTTTTTGTGGTTTTTTTTTGTTTGTTTTTTTTTTTTAAATGTAGTATAGTACATTTGTATCCTGGAAAAAAAAATTCCTTGATTACAGTGTATATTTATTTACAGATCTGAAATACAATTGCATACGTCAACTTTTGAGATGAGTAAGACTGAAATGAATTGTTAGTAAGAATTAACTGTCCTCTGAATCTACCATGACATTAAGAGATTGCTCAGAAGAAAGAGCGATTCTGAGTAGTGAAGTTCTCTTACTACTGCTTTTAACTTTTTTGGTAGACTTTAAATTATGAGTTTCAATGCAGGACTGGGAGTCTTGAATACCAATAGTTAATTCAGTCAAGCTGTGTTTGCAATTTTTGCACATTCTGTTTTGGCAGTAGCAATGTACACATGAACACAAAGAATTTTGGCAAATGTTTGTCTTCATTCTTATGTATCCATCTCTGGATACCCCAAATTATCACTACAGAATATTTAGACAAAACCTGCTCTCTTCAACATCAGATAATGTAATAAATCTGCTTTAACCAAAATAAAATCCTCAATCAACAGAAGCCTGAAGTTTCAGGCTGCTGAAGCTGCTTTGCAAAATATCTGCCAAGCTCATAGCCTATTTTTTTCTTAATCTAACCAATCCTTGTGTTAACCCAAATATTAAGTAGTGAAGCAGATAAATTTGACACTAGTTAAATTTTATCATCAGTTCATTTTATATGCTCTATGTGACTTAGGTTTTAAAAATTACAGATTTTTAGTGGCTACAGAAGCTTTGTTTTCATTATATGCTATTTCTTTTAAATAACACTGGCCTGTTTCTTTGTGTGAGAATGTGCTGCACCCTTGTCTTTCTTAATGAATCACCAGTTAAAGAGAGAGGTGACTTGTCTCAGATCTGCCTCAATTGTACTTAAATATGCCTGATTATTTCTAAACTACTAACTGTATGTCCTATTATAATCCAAACAGATTATTCTCCATCAGAGAAGTGGTAAACTAAGTGTCATATTTAGTATATGCCACGTGTTTAGAGTAACTTGACTCAGATGCCTGTTTTCAAGCCTTCTGAGAGGGGAAAACCAGATGTCTTGCTACGAACAGGTCTGCAAGTTCTATGGTGTGATCAGGTAGTTTCATACCCCTGCAAGACCGGGCATTAAATTAATCTCACTTATGTGACATATGTCAAGACTAGCAAGCCCACTGAGTTGGTATAAACCAGGTCCTTAAGTGCAGATGACACAGCCTACAGAAATTTTGACTTACACAGGTTATTTGGCCTGGGTAATAAGACTTTTCTTTAGTCATTCACCCAGTTTTGGTTTGGGAAGTGAAATTAAATTATAGAATGCATTATATAGCAGAATGTCACATTGCATCATGGGTGACACAGTGCCTTTAAAGCACAAAGATCACCACAACTTGACACATCCTCATGGAACAGAAACACTTGAAGAAATGTCATTAAATAAAGGCAGGAGGAGGGAAGGGAAGGTTGAGGAACCAAGCTGACATTCTCAGTTTGAGACCCAATTACAGACTCAAATACCTAGTGAGTCTCTATGAACCTTGCTATTAGAGGAAAATTCCTCTACTTGTGGCATGAGGCACTCATAGATCACATATATCAGGAAATGGTAACACACCTCTACAAGTCAGTAAATTTCACTGTATTAAAAACCCAAAAGTGTGATAAGAGCATCCTTAAAGATTTCTGACACCTTATCTCCCTAGCCTCTATGAAATTCAAGAGGGTTTACTAATTACTTATCTATTCATTCTTCACATCTACTTTAACAGTAATATTATTAAACATACATGATATTATTTAAGACCATCTTCTAGAACTTCAGGGAATGATAGTGACTTACAGAGGGGGAAAAAAATATTTAGCCAATATTGGATAAGCAGTGCCAGCCAAATGGCCCCATTTATTACAGCCATGGTGACTTCTGCATGACAAATCAGCCTAGTTGTTTAAGAATCTAGTTCATCCTTTTGCCTCAGTCCCAGATGGCAAAAAGTATGGAACCTACAGACAATGTTAAATTTTTACTTTATTTTCTTTCACATGAAAGTAGCAACAGATGAGAAGTGAAGTCTGAGCTCTAGGCAAGCTTATGTTCCTCTTCAATCAACCCTCCTTCCATGGCAAGAATATAAGCACCTTGTTAGCCATCTTGTTGACCTAAAGTCTGTAGCTCTGCTGTGTGTAAATTGTGGTGGAGGAAAACATTTTTTCTGCTATACATGTGTAAAGAGATGGGTCCCCTCGGAGGCTGTCCAAGTCTCCCTGTGAAGGTGGTATGCTGCCGAGGTACAGCAATTTGGTCTTTTGGAGCCCCTGAGAACATTGGGTAGCTGTCTGCCTTGGATATTGGCTTTTCTGTACTTGGTGCCGTGACAGCCAAACCATTCTGGGTGACCTCTGAAGCAAGGGTTTCATACGTGCCTCTAGTATGCTTGATGACTTCTACAATCTCCTTCTCCTTTAGGAGGTTGCTCAGACACAAATTAGACAGCTGACAGTTCTTGCTTTCATAGGCTGCTGCCTGGTTGCCTGATGGGTGTCTAAAAGGGTCCTCGGTGGGAGTATGTGCTGACTTTCTGTCCCTTGTGCTGAGATTTTGGCTCACCATTCTGATTGGATATGTAGTCTGGGGAAACAAAACAAAACAGAAGTGTTAGTAAGGAACACAGTAGAAAAATGGTGTAGAGCATATAAAACACTGCTCACTACACATGTCTGCAGACCCAGCACATGGGTCTGGCAGACTAAAATGAAAGATGACTCTCAACTGCTGGTAAAACTTCCAAGGCATAGCTAGCATGGAATAGAAGTATTGTTCATTCATATTTAACAGCAGTAATATTGAAAAATTCTTCCTACAGGTAAAGATTTTGGGCATTTTCCTTAAAAAACATAGTTTAAATCAAAGGAACATAATTTTTTTCAGAACATAATACATGAATAAAAAGTTTCCATGGATTGTAAATGCTGAGACGAGAATTTTGACTGCATACGGTTCAACACTCTCAAATACTTGCAAAATCTAAAGAACATATTTTGTAAATATCTTCATGCTGTAATAAAGCTCAGAATGTGCTCAATTTTCATTATCCCTTGAATTCAGGTGTTTTGTTGTGTACTTACAAGTGAAATACATGCCAAAATTCTCTGCCACAGCAGAGCACTACTTTTATTTCAGCTGCCTGGAAAAAATGCAATGTAAGAAGGATTTCAGCACGTTACCAACTTCCGGTGCTATGTAAGCACGCGTGCATTTGATTTTGTTTAAATAATGGTAATCTATATATACAAATGGCAAATAAGACCACTGCAGATTTTCAGTGTGTAACTAGTGTGATGCTTCATATTGTCCTCCATAGAACACTTGACTGGGGAGGAGATGATAGTACACTTTTCCAGGTACTGGCTAAAACAACTAGTTAATCTGCAACAAAAGTCCAGTTTGACTCCATATAGGTTTCCTTCAACAAGAACAAGAACTCTAAAAGGACATAGTAGCATTGTTGACATTTACATTGATATATGGGGTCTGACATTGCAGAACAAAGCTGAGAGAATACAAAATCCTACCAAGCCTTACAACAGTATTTTGCTAAAAATATTTCAAGATGTTTCCCCGACCTCATAGGAAAATTGGACATACTGTTTCAGAATGACTTCTATCACTTCACATACATTTCTATTCTAAGCAACACAGAAGAATGACACAGTCAATATTGACAGCTTACATCCCTTTTTTAGCATAGGCGGGCTAATGGTCATGATTCCATGCAGGCGTCATAGGCAGGTTTGGATATAAGAATTGCACCGAATTTTAGGCATCACAGATGATACTTTAAAACATTATTAGGACTGGAGCATCAATTATTTTCTACTTTATTCAGTGCTGATTGCATCCAGATGGATAAATGGGAGTAGAACACTTCTGGAAAACATTACTTCAGTTTTCATGCCTACAGCACATAGATGATGAAATGCAATTCCATTTAATTCCTAGGGAATCATTCTTGGGTGGACCTGTCTGTAAGTTCAATCCCTTTTTATTAATGAATTAATTAACCTATGTGTTTATTTTTATGTCAGTTAATAAAATCTTCCTACAAAAGAGACAAATTTTATGCCCTGCCAAAAATCCCTGCATTTATTGTAATGGGATGTTTCTGGAGTTACTATATGTCACCCTACACCCTTTGACAACCTAAGGATTGATAAAGAACCCTAGAGGAACCTCATAGTGGGACTTCTAGTCTATTGTCTGGCTTCAAGTCTATTCCTTCTCTCTCTCTGTGCCATGGAAATGAAGAAAGAATTGCTTTTTGATCTTGAATACCTGTTTATGTCTTCAAAGAAGGCTGTCAAGCAACCCCTTAATCTTCTCTTCTCTAGAATGAAAAATATCACATTGATCTTTTCTCATAGGGCTCATCTGCTACACTGTGAGTCATTCACACTTGTCTTCTCTATAGATTCTCTTCAGTAATTCCACAATTTTTTTCTTGAAGTAAAGGGCCAAAGAGTACAGTAATCAAGGTAATGCCCCACCATTATGAAGCAGAAGAAGCACTATTAATCCTATGACAGACTTCTTCACCTGCTATCTTTTTAATTACTCCAGTATGAGGTTAGTAATTTTATTAGGCAACAGCATGAAATTGTTCACTCACATTCATCTGGTTGGCCACAATAGTTCCATGATTTTCTTCTACAAAATTATTTCTAAATTCAGCTGAATATTGTCATTTAGACATAATACCTAATTTGTCCATGTTGAATTTCATAATTTTTCCTTTGATCTTTCCTCTAATGTAACTGAAATTCTGAATTCCAGTTTCATCCATTAACATGTTTTCTGTCCCACCTAGCTTCAGGTAAGCTATAAATTTAATAAGAATTATTTCTCGTTTGTCATCCTGGTAGTAAATGAACAGTATCAAACACTATAAAACCCTACTTAGTACAGCCTTTTCTTTTAACAATGGGCTATTGGTAAGTAATTTCCAAGGACAGTTTTCCAGTTTATGGAAATCATAATCTTCTCCCAAAATTCACAAAAATAGACACTGATACTGCAGTCTGATCAGTATATATTCCTTTTAATAAAAACACATCAAAGCTTGCCCTGGTGGTATACACTACTCAGTAGAAAGTCTAGGAATTAAGAACCATTCTTCTTACAGCTGCTACCGATGTGCCATCAGAAGCATGTGATTTATCTGTTTAATCAGTAAATATCCTTGTTCTTGTCTTCATTCAGTGAGATTACTCATTCATAAGCAGCATGACATGTGAATAACCAGAGGTTAAACATTTTGCTACAGACCTTTGTAACTCTGGCTACGTAAGTCACTTCTGGTGAGAAGCATGACCATTGCTAAAAGTCTTGGATACAAATTGTCTTATAATCTTAAGAATGGCTTAGCTGTTACTTTTGCCTCTTGAAACAGAATAAAAAAAAATAAAAATGTGTGGGGAAAAATTTCTTAGGAAAGTATTTATATCAACAAGGAAGGTTTAAGGTAAATAGAGAAGAATCAACAGATATTGAAATGAGAACTGCGGAAGAACGTTCAAAGCAAGGCATACTGTTGAAACTGGGTACCAGTCGAAGGTCAAGGCATGATTACATGAATTTTTTATGCAGCTTTTTACTTGATCTTGATGAAATGCTGTTATGAATATCTGGCACTGTGGTGTTTCGTTCCTCTTCCTTATCAATGTTATATTTCACATAAAATATTTTCAATTTAGAAAATAAATGCTCTTTCGCAAGTCTACAAAATACTTGCTTTTGATTCTTGGCCAATGGGGGGAGACAACGTGTGTATGTATCAATAAATATTTAATAACATATATGTGGTTAGGGAAGGTCTTAGTTTTGCGAAGCTGTAACTTGCTGAAAATCCCCTTCTATTGAATAATTAAACAAATACCAGGTGGGGACAAATTAAGAGCTAATTTATCTAGATTTTAAAATATTAAAGGAAATTCAGAATATGCCATCAGTATTCTAAGAAATTGATTTGACCCTATCCCCAGCAATAACACAACCGGATGGTTAACAAGGCAAGACCCACTCATTCTATCAGATGCATAGTTAGATATCAAATGAGCAGAGATTTTAACAGAAACGCTGCCAAAACCCAATACGATTGTTGCTATCTATCACAAATTACTGAAGAATAGCTTCTAATTAGGAAAAGAGAAAACAGTGGTCAGATGGGAGTAAAAATCAACAAGAATTCCTCTCCCCTCTCCTCACCCCAATAACATTATTCTTCCTCCAAAATACTGTCAGTAAAAAGTCCAGTGCCACTTTAATTTTCATGCAAGTTACCTTTGCTATCATTCCAACATTTTTATAAAAATCACAGCATACAGAATTAAAGTCAGTTGTACAATGTTGTTCTTTTGATGAATTCAGATAATTCAGCTTGAAAGAATACAATCAAATTGAGTTTTTCTGGCTGGTCCATTTTACATTTATTTAGGATCCTTATGACATGATCAGAATGAGAAAAATACCCCAGAATGAAATGCACAAAAGTAAAAGCCACATGTACCACACCAACAAGAAAGATACTTTCGACAAACTTAAACATTTATGCTTAACCTATATCTCCTTATCTTCCTGCAAATGTCTAATGCAAAATTTTATGCAATGGACATTTAGGTACCAATTGCATTCTATGAGCATTAGACATGAGCGAGCAAAGCCACAATCCCAATGCATCTGTTTGCCAATCTGAAGGCTGAGTCCTTGTCCAAAGCTGAAGGTGGCTTCATGCCAGTCGTGCTCCAGCCTAGCCTAGAGCAGCTGCAGGGCTGCTGTAAACTGCTGCTTGGCTGTGCTCCAAGGAGCTGATCTGCCAGCTGGTGACTGCTGAAGCAAAAAATCCATTCATCTCTTTCCCTTTTATTTTTCAGTAGCTCAGCTAGAACCAACAACTTCTCTGCCCCAGAAATCCGCAATGCCACTCTACAGTCTGCCTAACTGTGGACCCAGGAAATGGTTACAATTAGGATGCAAATGGGGCTCTGAAATTTCTTTCAAAAGTAGCCCATTTTAAATATATGCAGAGGGGGAAAAAGGCCTCCTTTGTTGTTTCAAATATGCCTTAACCTTTAAGAAAACATCTGGATTTGAATTTCCTGACCATATTAAACACACACACACACAAAAAAAAAGTGCATGCTTTCAGCTTGAGACTATTTGTCAAAAAGAAAAGAATTTTTATTAAAATCTGATTTGCTGTAAAATTTTGATAGGTCTGTATCATGATAACTTTTGTTTTAAGGTACATACATGTGAGAAAGATCAAAATATTTTAGGTTTGATTATTTCACACTGCTTCTAAGTTATTAAGATTAAACCAAAATGGGAACTTAATATTCTTAAAATACCTTTTCCATATGCCTTTTNGTCATTCTGGCAACTCTTTCTTATATTAAGAAAAAAAAAACAAGCCCCTTCGATGACCCACCATAACGTAATGAAAATGTACTACTCTTAAAGAAAGCTCCAGAACAAGACATGTTATAAGCAAAACACTGTAGTCATTCATCACTTTCCATTTTCAAACCCAATGACTGAAATATGACAAGAGTTAACAACAAGACAATACTGCTGCAGGACATTCCAAAATTAATACTGTTTCTGGCTGTCTTGTGATAAAGTACTAATAAAAAATGACAGGAAAAGACATGAATTACAAAAACACCCCAAAAAGGGTGCAAATTTTTAAGATGTCTGTGCCTAGAGGCACCTGGGAGTCTTAGATGCCTATAATGTAATTCTTCCAAGTAGAGCAGCTTTCTTAAATACATCATTCTGACAGCAGGCATAGAGAATAAAAGCAAACAAAACACTCCCTCATCAGCCTACCCACTGCACCCTAACAACCAAATAATGGTGTATTCGAAGAACATGGTTTTACCACCCCAAAGGATTTTTGCTTTCAGAGGTGTTAATGGAAGCACACTCTAGAGAGCTATTATTCTGACAGAAGTCTGAAGACTTTTTGGATTCCGTCATGTTTTCTACTGCTTAATTATTTTGTGTTTGCAGATATGTGAGAAATGTAAAATGTATTCTCCAATGTAATATTAACTATGAAGCCCAGCATGGCTCACTTGGCCCTTGTCAAGCCTCAGCTGGACTGCAGCACCTTCTGCTGAACTGTCTCCATTTGTCACCTATCCCAGAATTCATGAAATACAAAGCAACATAAAGTGTCAAAAAACAAAACAAGGTGCTATAGCTCTATATTTCTTTGCAGGATGGAAAGGATGAAGCCCTGCATGACACTTTTGAATTTATATGCCTTCAGATGTCTTTCGCAGTTCTGACAGTTTATGTAAGTGCAGATCTAATTTACCAAAACACAGGTTAATTCAGTACTTTGGTTATGCCACATCTGTCACTATGACAGCTACTTGATTTCTACACCTCCTCACTTTTGTGCTTACCAGCTCCCAGCCTAGAGATGATCCAATACAAAAACGTAATTTAGCTGCTGTAGGTAATTGTTCTTCATTCAAGTCTCTTAAAAAGCACTCGCTCTTATTGATTTCAGTAGCATGTGAACTGAGAGAGTGGCTTTTACAATCCAGACCTGCATATATTGAACATCTGATGCTGCCTTCTGGCAACACGTGACACATAGAAGAAAGAAAGCCCAGCATAATAAGGCATGGACAAGTATCAACAGGTTATGGGTAAGAATCAGCTGCTGATCAATTTGCCGTTCTGCTGTCATCCATTATAAAAATAATGCAGTCAACATAAAACAGAAACATCTCTCCTTCTGCCTTTCAAAGACCTTCATTTATTTACTAAAAGCAAAAATTATGGCATGCTAAAATGCATGTCTCTTTACCATAAGGCCATTTAAACAAACAGGCAAATTGAATAAAACTTAACTATAGTGAGCTAATGTTCTCAAATAATTTTAAAGTAGTAGTGATACAGTGTGATAAGTAACTGACTGAGGACTTAAATAAGATATTCATCATCCCACAACACAGAATTATCCTTGAAAAAATTTATTTATATAAGTAATAATGCACAGTTAAGGCAACAAGATGTAAAAGGATGTAATGTTGTTTCATAAAGCAGGAAGAAAACAGTGAAGATTTTCCCATTAATTTCTAGTAACTTACAGTAAGTCACTAATCTGCATTCTCAATACTGCATTTCAAGGGTTAACTGGAAGATTTTTCTCATTAGTAAACCTAAGATAAAATTTTGCATTTTACAGCTGTTTACCATGGCTTCCAATAAAACAACTGTAACTTTGGAGCTGTTAATTATATTCTTAAAAAAGGCTACAAAATTAATTTAGATGATACTGAATACACCTTATTATACTCTACGGTTTAAAATTCTAAATAACTGTAAGGATACTTACAAAAAAGAAAGCTACTAAATAGTGTGGATATTTCAATGATACAATCACAGTACTCAGTGGTCCACCCATTAAATCCCTCTCTCTCCAGTTCAGAGACAAGGATGTCATGTCAGACAGTTTGTGCAAGCCCAGGTAGATTATGTCAGTTGCTCATTCCTTATCTACCAATGCTGTAACCCTGTCATAGAAGGCCACTTGATTTGTCAGGCACAATTTGCCCTTACTGAAGCCATTCTGGCTGTCATCAATCCCTTATGTTCTAAAAAAAATCCAAACCCCTATCTCCTTACATTTCAAAATTGTGTATAGTTGATAGTGATAGAAAATTTCCCTTACTGTGTGATTTCAAACAAACATAGTTTCACACAGATAACATAACCCATCAGATAAGCTCATAAAATAACCTCTTTCTGCCTATGCCAGCATCTTACACAAAAGAAGAAAAATATTTCATAGCATCTTTATTGTACCTCTATAAGGGTCCATTCAGTTCAGCTTTTTTTAAAGCAGCTAGTGCAGGACAGTGTTCATTACAAGACATACTATTTAGTGTTCAGGAAAATGAACTCTAACAAGGTAGAACTATTTCATATATTTCATGTATTCTAAGGCAAGAAAAACTTGTTAAAATCATCTCGTCTGACCCTCCAAAAGAGGAAGAAGAATTACAGCATAATTTAGAAGACTTCAAGTAACAGAGAATGTATTTTATTTCTTCTTAATCCACTAAAATATTTTTACAGCAATGCTATCCAGGTCCTAACTGGAAATGTTGCTATATTCTGGTAACAAACCCTAAATTAGTAGTTGAACAAGAAAAACTAGGAGTACTGCTATCCTGTTGTGGAGAAAGTTTTGGTCTTTTAAGTAGTTAAATGTATGATTTGAGGGTCCTATTCTCTTATGTAAATGATTATACTGGATCCATGACCATGAGGAGCCCAATACAGCCTGCAAAGTGAGAAAGAGCCTAACATTTCACAAAAGTCTCATAAGTACCAAGATCCCATTACTTAGAAAAGTAATCTTCCTTTCCATCTTACTTCCCTGGAAACATGCAAAAAACATAAAGCAGATATTTCAAAATATTCAGCATACTACTCCTTAGTTCCTGCAGTAAAACTGTATTAAACAAACTTAGCAAGGGAAAATGAACAAAAGAAAACAAAACCATAAATAAGCATCCACTCAAATTTCTTATTTTGCCTTTCCTTCTAGGAGAACCAACATCAAAAAATTTGGCAAAAAATACTGAAATACTTCTACTGGTTTCTGCTTCTCTATTCCTATGCCTAGCCTAGGGAAGGTTAACAAGATTATATTTCATATTATATATACAACCATCTGTAATAAAGCACATAAGAAGGCATTTACCTATTGCCTGTTGTAGTATCCCCTTTCTCTGTAAAAATAAAAGCTTACATTATCTTCTCTTTACAGTCCAAACTGTAAAAAAAAAAAAAAAAAGTAATAGATGATGATTTGCTCACTTGGGTCTGTGGGCTCAAGGGGATCTCACTGATGTGTTCTAACACCAGAAGGGAGGTTGCAAAAACAACATAACCAGGCTCTTTCCAGTGGTGCCTTGTGACAGGACCAGCTGAAACACAGGAGACTCCCTCTGAACATCAGGATACGCTTTTTCACTGTGAGGGTTAACTGAGCACTGGCACAGGTTGCCCAGGGAGGTTTAGGAGTCTCCATCCTTGGAAAAAGCTGCCAAAAGCCATCTGGACATGATCCTGGGCAACCAGCTCTAGGTGGCCCTGCTTGAGCATCGACAGGATGACATGCCAGCCTCAGCCACTATGTGATTATGCATTTCTCAGTACTTGTGAGCCTGAGATCAGATTACAAGCACAGGTAAGAAACAAAAGACTGAACAGAATAGGGTTTAGGATGTTACATACACATGAAATCTGCAACTCACATTTGTTTTCTTTTTTGCTTTTTGTTTACACCCTACCACCAGGGCTGAAGCTCTGAAGTATGTTGGACCAGTGCATTGGTCCTGAACAAGACCAGAAGACCTTACAGCTAAATCTGGCAAGGAACACAAATTTTTCCAAGATGTGAGTCCTCTGACCAGCTTAAGTGGCATGACCTGCACGGCTTGCAGTCACGGCACTCAAGCAACAAATAGCTCTTGAGACACTCTCAAGAGGAGAGATCTCTGACCTAACCATCAGATTTTGAGCTATAAATTGAAATCCCTATGAAGCTAAATTTCTTTATTTTGTAGCATTATAAGTGTTGCAGATAGTGTTTTCTGTCATCAGCCAAAACAACACTGTTTTAAAACTGTCATTTACCTAAAAAGGATCCATTTAATGTAATCCACAGGCAATGAACCTGCCTTTTGGTTGAGAGGTACCAACATTTAAAACTGGCTAAAAAAATAAGACAGTGTAGCTAAAAAGACACCATGCTTCATCTCAGGAAAGTTAGAAGCATCGTAACAAAACTTTGCACACAGACAACAAAGCTGTCTAAGGCAACATTGCAGACACTCCAATTAACTTTACACTGAAAGATGAAAGATGAGCAATATTTGAAATTCATGAAGGAGGACAATGTGTATGCACACACTCACACACACCCTGAGGATTGATAAAAGACAGTCTCACATTTGACTGACATCCACCAACTCCTAAAAGCCTATAAAGCACACACAAACAACTCCCTAGAATATTCCAAGAGCACACCCGAAGCAGGCTGTGCAGGCTATGCTTACAATGCACAGGTGATCATTATTTAGGAGGGGATATCTTACAAGTTGCCTATCTCACCTCTGGGTTTCTGCCTCTCGGTCATTGGCAAATTGCTTCCCTCACTTTTGTAAACCGTGCAAGAAACAGGGAATACGCTATAATTCAGGGCACATACCCACTCTACTGCCTCCAGGCGTTCAGCTAGTGCATGTCATCTACCTTTCAGTCTCTTAAACACAATCTCTGCTGTTATCTGGAAGATGCTTAGGCACTATTTGGCAGTTCTGGTCCCAGGGTAAAACACTTCCTCAGCTGTGGAAAGAGAGATTAAGCAGGGTGTTCTGGAGTGAAAACAACTGTCCTGATGCCTGTACTACTAGGTATGCTGAAAGAGCACCCTTGTCTCATTAGGAATAGAAATTTTGAAAACCCCAGTTCACAAACATTTTCCTATCAGCCAAAAGTAAATATGATGAATCAAGTAGTTTTTGGGCATTGAAGCACATTGGAACACAACTCAGTTTATTTGTCCTAACATATACCTAATCTACTGTTGCCAGAATAGTCCTAAAATTACATTTCCCTGCAACTGCCTGAGCAATTGCATGGAGAGCCACTAGTAACCTCAGGAAGTCTGGTAACAGTAGGACACCCACCAACTGCTACCTGCCACATGCAATAAGCAGCACAAAGCCACTCTGTCAGAGCAGTCTCAACAGGTCACCTCCCCAGGCCAAACAGGTTAACAGCTGACTCCTGGCTTTTCATGTAGGAATAATTACACGCTTCTCAGCAGACAAACTCTCATTCTGACATCTATCTGCATAGGGCTAGGGAAGGAAATGAAATGCAGAAGCTCTACACCAAATCTGATCACTCTTGCAACACAGGCTTTTTTTTTTTTTTTTTTAAATTCTTTCCCCCCAATCTGCCATTCCTTTTTGCACACTACATTGCTGCTTTGGGACAACTCAGGTTCAAGAAGCACCCCTGTTTTGCCTTTCTCTTCTCGTCCTTCTCATTTCCTCATTTTCCTGGAGGTGCAGGTACAAGGAAGAAGACCTTGCAGCTTACAGTTGCTTCTATGCCAAAAATCAATCTGTCCAACAGCCACAGTGACAATACATCAAATAACGAGAACAGAAAATGTTGATTATGCCTGAGTGCCAGGCTACAGTGCAGAGAACTGCTCCTGCCCTGAGCCCCAAAGAATCTGAACATATTTTCCAGAAAAATAGGAGACTCTCAAAGCACGAGTCATATGCCTTCTGCAAGCTCGACCAGTGACATGACACTCTGTGACTCCCTTTCCATGAACTCTCCTGTCTTGAAATGTGGGAAACACGTGGATGCTTGAAATCCTTTCACGAGATGCAGTGATACACAGAGTAAATTGTGCCGCAAAAAAAATACAAAATCTCAGATGGATTCCTTTGCAAACTGGTTTTGAACTGAAATGGGAATATTAACTTTTCAGACTGCTTCCCTTTAAACTCAAAAAAGCATGTGTTAGAAAATAAATAGGAAGTGGCTGCTATGTAGAAAGAAAGGCATCCTCCTTTTAGTACCTAAAGAGGAATGCTGAATGTGTATGTGCATACCAATCCTTATATGCAAACAAAAATACTTCCCATGCCAAGGCAAAAATAAAGCTGCTTCTAAATAGCATAAATGTAGGTCCTCCTTTCTCCTCAGAAATTATTTAATTGAAAAATACTCTTTATTTAACACCTTTCATTTCCAGATAGAACACCACTGCTTTGAAATCTTAATAGCGGACTTAACAAAATTTATGCTGTAAGTTCAACAAACATCCTTATGAGAATTGTTCACCAGAATGACTCATTGTAACTTTTTATTAATATTAAAACACATTCTCCTGAAAGCCCTAATAAGGGTGTCTAATATTTTCTTTTTCTTTTTTCACCTGATAACATTCACTAAGCTTTATTTTAATGGAGTTTAAATATCAATATCACCTTAAAATAAGATCAAGCAGACTTGCATGTTCATGTAAAGGAAAATAAAATAAAAATTATACCTGCAGTACAAACTTCTATGTTCAGTGTATATTTACACAGGAAAAATATTATTGATTATTATTTAAGACCCTGTTTAATGAAAATATTTTTACTTCCTCCCAAGGAGCTTTTAGTATTAAATAGTGTTCAAACAATACTGCCTATAAAAAAAAAAATCTCTCACAAATGCAGAGAAGAAAAGAACTTGCACAGATATTAAAATGCAGAAAGGAAAAAAAAAAAAAACCCTAGTGAAAAAACCTATGAATTCCTCATCCACAAGTGTAAGAACAGGTCAGGCCACTTTACACAGGTAATATTTCCTATAATGTTGCTAGAAATGGTGCAATGATGTACTGGATGAATTTCACCATTTGGATATATATATATAGCCAGCATAGATGTGAAATAAAAAGCACACTAAATCTAACTAGTCCACAATGCCATAAACAATACCTATTATACATTATTTCATTCTCTTGGGGAAAGAAATATATGGTAATTTGCTAAGCTATTTTCACTTCATTCTTAACATTTATGGCTATTACTAGTAGAAAACAACAACAGCTTGACTTTTTAGCATGCAAAATGCTAGATCTGAGAAAGACATATAAAAAAAAATATATGCAGCTTCCCATTTGTACTGTGTCAGCAAAGTCTTTAACTAGGTATTCTTAGTAGAGTTTGCTAATTATAGGTGATTTCTGGTTCTTACAAATTATCATGGGAAGACAAGGAAATGAGGTATAAGAATCAAAGAATTTATAGGAGTGTGGCTTAAATAAACCTAATTTCCCTATCCAGTCAGTGCTTTGCATGTGAATTATGAAAAATGCACAGTATTACAAAGCCTAATTCAGAAATGCCCCATATTGAACAGCTGTGTCCCTATTCAGACTGTATGTTCCTGTGTTTAACTGTGGTCGTTATTGCTTTGTTCTCAAACATGAGGCTGTAACAGGATGACTACATTGCAGGGAACCACCTCAAGCTCATACTAAAAAGCAGGGCATAACATCCACAGAGCATTATTTAAACTTCTGCCTTGGGGGCTTGGGGTTCTCTACAGAATATTTCTCTTGGGAACCACACTTTTTAAAATTATATAAAATAAAATAGCCACTGCTATGCTAGACAATATGGGGCAGAACCCTCTATGCAGGGGCAAAATTTATCCCACTAATACTAAGTTTTGTACCTCTGTCATCTTTACTGTTTAACTTCCTGCAGCCATCCCTGCCTGCTAATTCCCTTGTGCCAGTGTCAGGGTTTGAGTGGCTACACAGTGAATTAAATAAGGAAGCTGGCGTGACTGGAAACTACATCTTTCAAATCTCTCTATATGTGGAAAGCTATTTTTCAACCAGAACAGTTCACTGATCAAATGCTTTTTAGTCACACAAGAAAAGCGGCCAGAACAATCAGCCAAAAAGGAAGAGGGAGACCAAGATTTTCTTTTTTTTTTCTTTTTTTTTTTTTTCTCTAATGAGAGGGCAGCAATGTGGCAACTGAAAGTGGGTTATGCAAAAAAATTTGGTGGGGATCCATCTCCTTCTCTGCCTGAGCTCTGCTGCCAGATGCAGAGCACTTCTGCTTCTATTGTGCTGTGACGCACCACTGGCATTTGTCCCTGAAGGGAAGCAAGACTCCTGTGGGCACTGGGGATTATAAAGCTCTAGTGGGAATGGATCCCACGCACCTCCAGGGCCAGAGTTTTGCCTGTGCATAACTAGAGCCTTCCTACTCCTAGTCCTACACCACTGCCACCTCCAGCCAGCCAGCATGGCTACTGGATTTGTCATGTTCATCTCTGAGACTTTTGTTCCTAGTTCTGGTTCATCAAGGCATGGAAGCAGCTGCAAGTGCAGCTTAAGCTTTCTCTTATATGTGACATAAGACGGAGTTACCAACTTTGGAATTTCACAAGGGCACCATCTAACTATTGATTTTGCTGTTCAACTTTATATTCACAATTTCACTGTGAAAAAGCCATAAACATCCAGAAAGCTTAGCTCCTATTAGGCCACTAACTGAAAGCCATTACCATGGTAGAATTTCATGTCTGCAAGTAAATGATGACAGAAACAAAAAACAAAATGTAAAACATATAAAGAATCCTTCATTATTCTTTCTAGGATGCAAATTATTAATAAAAACGGCATTGGAATGAACACATTTACATGAGATTTACATCATCTCCATGTACGAACTGGTCAATTGACTTCCACTCTGAGATCAGATTTGTTTAAAAACAGACATGGTATACTGTTCTTTAGGACAATGTTTTTACAAAACTATCTGCAAAAGTATGATGTTCTTGCAAGTTTCAGGTTTTAAAAAGAAACTGTAAAGATAACATTTATTACTAAGTTTGAGAGATAAAATGATTCAGTAAAAGCTGCTATGAAAACCTACTGGTCAAGGTAGGATGTAAAAAATTCTGGTCCATATTATGAAGTGTCATTTTCAAGGAATATGTCAGGTATAAAGTACATGAGTGTCTCACCTTTCAGCAGTTCAGCTTTGATAATTTTTTTCCATTTATATTTCCCTCATTTTAACTTGTCCACTCATAGAACCACTGTCCCCTGCTATATGATCACTTCAAAAATACTAATACAATTATTCTTATGATAATCAAGGGAGAAAAGAATGAAATATCAACTAATAGGCACATGACAAACAGAGAATGATTTTCTAACTTGACACAAGGATCTTTTGACACCAGGACTGACTCAGGCATTCTGGATTCTCCTCTAGAAGAACATGGTTCTTACACCTTCATTCCCTGTAAAAGTTAACTGCTTTTACACAGAGCAAAGGTTCATAATCTGTTCTTACAAAAAAGATAAAGAAATTATTAATGCAGTCTTATACTGCAACACCCAAAGACCATCTGTTCTGGTCTGGCAGGCATTTGCTTATTTTTAAAATGTGACAGACTCTTTGTCAGATTATTAATTTACCACCTTTAATGCTATTCTCAGACACACTATTCAATATAGGATAAATAAATCAGCATCACTTCTATGTCCTGTTACATATATTGAAAAAGGCTTTTCCAAAAATTTTGCAACTTTGAATTACTTTGATATTTCTATCTTGAGAGTGATGATCCTAGGGTTTTTGCTTATCCCATTGCTCACAACCAAGTGATCTAATGACCCAGACAAAGCTTCTTTCATAATTAAACCTTTCTTTTCTTTACAGATTTCTGGGAGGAGTTCCTGAGTTTAGACAAATGACTGCAGATGGTGATATGAAGTTGAATGGAAAATGAATGGTAGCTGTGGCTTTCAGGTGAAAGTCTCTATTTTATACAGAGCCCTTGTAAGGTCTACAGAACATTTTGTTGCTGAAAATAGAACATCACTATGATTTAAGTCTTTTGTATGCACTTGTGCTAGCTGCAGTTGCTCAATGGATCTGAGCATATACCTACATGACTCTTACTGAAGGTTTGGGGCTTTAAGGAATACACTTAAAAAGCTCTTTTGGTTGTTTGTTTTGTTTTTTCCCCCACTGGTATCTTCTGAGTAACAGGAAATATGAGAGCTAGAAATTCCCAGAAGTATCAAGTGAGAACTTATTGTTCCTGACTTTATAGATAGCATACCAGATAAGTGAGAAGGAATAAATTACTTTTCTCCTTTGTTATTGTGAAATGTACATTTCAGATTTTAGAGGCAGATATTGTTATCAGAGTATATTTTAAGGCAGATAATTAAGGACACAGTTACAGTTTTTGAGCTTTTAAGTAAGGATGCAAAGGGGAAATCCACATTGACCTCCCACATTCTCCATGATGGAAGCTCAGACATTGCAATGGAGAAGTTGCCACAATACAAGAATCCTTTGCTCTTCATTTTTACTTCAAGTCTCTGAACTCTGCACAGAAGGCAGTGGAAAGGTTTCCTGAGGCTAAGAACAATTGTATAAGGTACATGTATTCCATACATATATCCTGACATCCATTGCACATACTGTTCTCAAAACAATCCAACAGACTTCTTTTAATGCCACAAGTTTAAGCTATGAGTTAACCTTATTTGAGACTTGAATTAAAGCTCACTGAAGTCTCCATCAGCAGTCTGATGTCAGATAAAAACATCTTTAATCCTACTTCAAATTTCTGGTCTTCTTCATCTTCCTCTTTTTTTTCCCCACTTCCTTTACCTTTTTTTCAATTCCCCTCCCCCCTTCTTTTAATGATTCATATAAATTCATAGCTTTTTTTACTGTCTCCTCATTCATCAGGATTGCTTTTGTGTCTGAAATGGGTAACTTCTGCCCTTCCTCACCAGAATTATTGATGATCATCTATATTAACTTTAAAAATTATGTAGAAAGAATATAATTTATATTCCTGGGTGCACTTATATAAAATTCTTAAGCTGCTTTATAGGCTCCAGTTCAGCCCTAAAATTATATAACTCGGTGGTTTCTTACCAAGGAATTTACAAATTGACCCACTAACTTCAGAGAAATCTGAATTAGTCCCTTAGTAATTGAAATTTATTTCTGAATGTTTTAGTGTGTAAGGGTAACACATTAGGACCCTGCTGGAAGGAAGCCTCCTTAATACTGTATTAATATGTTACACAATTCAAAAGAGAAGCTCATAATGCTACTCTGATTATGCAGTTATATATCCCAAGTAAGACTGAGTGCTTAACTGGAAATAAACAAAATATCATTTATCCTTTCAAATTAACCCCACTATTCTTATCAAAATGTACCATTATCATGGAGCCAGGCTGGAACTTTAATAATATCCCCACTCGAAATAATTACAGAAAGATTTGTCTGATGATTGGAGTTTGAGTTTTGTTGAGGTTTTGTCCTTAAAAAACATCTGGAGGAAAATCAGAGGACCTTTTGCAATTTCACTTAAGTCTGTGCAACTCCCATTGGCCCTTTTTGAAAGGTAGATCACAGTATTTAGTTTTGTGAAAAGTCCATATAAAATACAATGATGTAATATTTAAATTCAGTCTGGAGACTACATCCTAGGGAGTCTTTAAGCAAAGAGGGTATTCCATGTTACTTTTGTCCTGTTGTTGTTTTAATAAAAATAAAGAAAAAAGAAAAGGAATATAATTATTTCTTAACAGAAAGCCATTTTTTAAGTTTATTAACTTTATCCATGAAGCCGCTTCTTCAAATTCAAGCTAATTCAGTCCTCACTGAAACTAATGCAAAAAAATTACTTTATTTCACTGAGCTTTGGGTGAGAACCAGTGGGTTGGTGTAATTCTGTAGTCTTTGTTTCTTCCTTCTCCTTCATCACAGACTACAATTGACCAGGAAAAGTGTGTATAACTTAGCAGCACAGTCATCTGTTGTAATCCCAGTATGAATTTGGGATCACTAGTTCACTAAAAATTGTCACAGTTCTCAAGTTTTGCTGCACACCAAAGTCAGTTTGTCAAGTTTTATATGGAAAAACAGTTTCACAAAAAAGACACAAAATCTTTAGGATGCAATGTAGAGCGAGTGGGGATATCATTATATCTTTAAAATTAGATATGTCTAGGTATTTCAGATCCTAAAAGTCATTTGTGATATCAAGGAAGGGATACCTACACACCTCAGAGGTTCTGTTGAAGCTAAAAAGAACTGCTTGCCCTAGGACTGCAATTAGTCAATGTCTGCATAAGGACAATCGTAGCCACTGAGATTTTTTTGTCACCCACATTACAAGGGATGGGGAGTTGTTTAGTTTGCTGAGGTTTATGACTCGTTCTCTGTGTTCAAAACTCTTTCTTACAGCCAAGAATCAAAATTCACCCTTTTGCTTTTTGAAGATGTGAAATTTATAAGCATTAAAACTGTCGAGTGATTTAAAGCATGGATTTTCATGCTGAAACTGCTCAGAATACAAAATGCTGGAAATAGTAACAAAACATTGGGAAAAGGAAACATGCAGACTAATAACTCAAATGTGGTAGCAATCCCATGCAAAACTGCAAAACCATGATATATTATTTTTGAAGTGTAATTAAAATGTCATTAAAGTGTTTTATGAAATACTAATCTAGTTAGCATTGCATTACATTGCATTATAGATAATACTTTAAGCTTTCCTTCTGAAACCACCATAAAATATTTTCAGCCCATTTCTTTCTCAGCAAGTGCACAGTGTCTCATTCTGTTGATAAGACTATTGTACAGTAGCACAGTCAACAGTCCTCAAATGAAAACAACATGGGTTCTAATGACAGAGTTTGTATAAAATTTTACTGTATTTTCAAAAGCAAAGCTGCAAACCTATCATGTTGTGCGAGTCAAAATCATATCTGCATCCAAACTTGTTCCAAACTGACAGCTTTGAGCTCATATAGCTAGTATTCACTATGAAAACCAACATTCAAAATTCCAGTTTAACACCACAGTTCAAATTTGTCAGGGGAAAATACACAACCTCTGTATTTTCAAGGGAACAGCAAGACAGACTATAACTTACAGGAATTTATTTTGCTATTTTCTTAATTTTGTTCAGTCAAGTAGTAATGAGAAACATATTGTAATTCTTATGACTGATCAATATTCTGTAATGATATTGTTCAGAAAACCTTGCAAGAAGAAACAGAAGACCTGGTTATCTTATGCTGTGTAATAAAATGGTCAATTTAAGCAATGCACACTATTTTCCATTTTCAGTCTTACATTACTAACAAAACAATAGTAAAGATTACACTACATTGCATTCTGGAATTTAATTAGGGAACATTCATCTTTGAATCAGCAATCCTTGGGTTTTATGCTTTTCACCAGGCAACAAAATTTATTCTAGCTAAGAAGGCTACACCACTGTGAAGTCTAAAGGGCTTGTTGCACCCCTGCACGCAGGGCTTGACCTACCTACATTATTTCATGGGAGGAAGCAAAGGAGAAGGCAATGAAGCTCCAACCAACACACCACAGGGTATGGCTGAGCCCCTCAGCCAGAACAGTGGTGCCTTGGGCAAAGTGCATTTAAGAAGGCAGAAAATGCTGGGCCAAGAAAGGATGAGGTTTTAAAAAAAGGGAAAAAAAAGTATATATATAATCTATGATACAAACTTCAATAGTCTTGAGAAAGGGAAGGAAAGAAGCAAGGGGGGAATGGGAGTAGGGAGGAAGGGAGGAATGGGAGAAAGGAGGATGGGAGGAAAAGAGGGAGGAAGGGGCACATAAAGTATACATTAAGTGTTAATAATTCAACAGAACCTGTTTCCATCTCTGTGTTTGCTCATGAAGTCATCAATGAATGTGCTTTGCATAGCTTTGCTATTTACATGGTGCATAAAAACACGCTGAAAGCTGAACAACTGGGCATGTTGATCACTTGAAATGAATAATGGCATGTATTTTTTGGTCTATCTGTAAGTTCTATTTCTTTAACGTGGACACAGTAATAATGTTCAGAGAAGGAACTTACTTGAAATTTAAAAAGTCAGCAAACTATTAGCATGAAATAATTCCTTTAAAGATACTTTCAAACTACCTTTCACTGAAGTATATTACTCTCAGATTTATTACCCGAGCCATTCAACACAACCTGAAGCGTATTTCCAGCACCCTAAAAAAACTAATATCTTTTGGGTTTGATAGCAGCATTTCAAACTTCACAGTTTCCTTGCTTTATCAATGTGAATAACAAAAGAACAAATAAGCTTCTTGTAAGCCTTCTATTCCTGACTTGGTGGGCTTTTTTCCTCATACTTAATAGAAAAAGAAAGTCGTGCATCAATGTAAGTACTGTGCAGAGGTCTTTGTTTTCCAGATTTCTTGCCTTAAAAATGTATTTTTTATTATATATTAATCTGAAAAGCAGTTTCAGTGTTTAGTGGATATGAAAATGATTCATAACGGAGATGAAAAAGCTCCTGGGATATGAAATGCTTCAGGGAAGAGATGTAATATACATACAAAAGGCAAATAAATTCCCTCTCACTGCCCTCTGATGTGTTTTGGTTAGGGTTGGTTTTTTGGGTTTTTTTTGGTAAATATCTACAGTGTGTTCTGTCAATACTAATGTTCAGAACATGTTTCAAATGTGACACAGGAAAGTGAACTCAAGTAAAATTCATCAAAAGGTCTCTCTTTTTTAGCCTAGACCAAGGAAAATCAAGCAAAGGCTTTCTCATTAACAGAGAAAACAATTCTCATGTTGCTCTGGCAGCTTCTCATTCCAATGAGGGGGTTTTGATCCTCTACAAAAAATAAACTTGCTAAACAGAGCCACATTATTGATTATTTTTAATTCTATTTTGAAGACAAAGAAACAGGAGCAGCATTGCAATTTATCATTGCAAGTTCTGGTATTCTCATGTTAAGTCTCATCACAATACCTAAAACACTTCCCATCGCAACACTTAATCATATAATGCTCATGGAAAGTTGCTGCAAATAAAGTAAAATTATTTCTCGTTAGTTTGACACATTTGATTTTAACAAACAGTTTTTATATGATTCTATGGGGCTTCATAATCACTTAAATAGCACATCCTCAAGAAGTTTTATAAAATAATGACAGGACTAGACAGATTATTAAGGCAAGCTTTTGCTAAATTAATTCAGTATAGCAGGACCATATGCAAATACAGATTATTATATACTGATGAGGGTCTGATACACAAAGTAGTGATGTGACATGACTTGACACTGAAAACATATGTGTGAATCAGGGCTTTCTCAAAGCATCTAACTCCATGGTTACTTTTGGGAAACCATTCAAGTATTCACATAGACTAACATTATAACTTTACATATGTTTTACACATATATCTATAGATGTACTGCACACTGAAAATCAGTGCACAATTAAATCTGATTGTTTCTTTAGCGCCCCCTCCAGTTCCTTTCCATTTTACAGGATTCTTACTGTTTACTAATGAAAAACACTGGAGATATACAGTTGAAAAGGTGATACAAAATCTGTTACTTGTTTATTGCCTACATGAGACCCATAATAGAATACATGTGCCTATATCTGTCCATGTCCATGTTATCTGTCACTTCAGTGTTTAAAGAACAAAGATGTCAGGTTATAAAACTCCAGTGCAGAAGCATAATTTAAAATTCCACCAGTACAAATCTTAGCAATTCCCACAATTTAAGAATTGAACATAACAAGTGCCTTACCTTACCCTTGTAATTAATTTGCTGAAAACAGGGATCCGACTTTTTCATGGTATGTCTCCCATTTTAAATGACCTTATACGTAGGAATGACAATAGCCTGCCAAATCTTAATGAAGGCTATACTACAGAGCAATATTAGTCAATTATAGTCAATATTGAGATATCTTCTAAAAGCACAAGCAACTCATGAAGCAATGAGAAGAGTTGTTCCAGTGTTTCACTTCTGTAATAGATTAGATGGTTCATAAAGATCTTTGTCACAAATTGAGAAAATCAAACTATGCAAATTTTAGAGCTAAATAAAAGGAGACAAAGTAACGAAACAGAAACATGAAACATGTTTTAGAGGAAAAGTTTTTTTAGTTCTCGACTTTTTAAAACATATATTTCCTCTGAATACTTTTGACTTTTTGAATATACAGCTTTGACAATAGCAATCTCCTTATAGAAGTGAGATCTGTCATTTTTGCTGAAAGACTTCTGCTTAGCAAAACTGAATTTTCACCTTCAAGGGCACTGTGAAATATTGCCATAGAGACCACCTATTTTTAGAAAGAACTATCAAACGTGCATCTAGAGCTCTGCACTTGCTTTTTCTTGCATAATGTCAACAACACTATTTTGGAAGTCAGAAGGGAAGTAGTGTTGATATTGAGGACTGAGAGAAAAACAAACAAAAAAATCAAAGTGGGAAGGGAGGAGGGTATGGAAAGTAGGAAAGAGTAGAATGGAAAAGAGGCTTGAGTTTCATTGGGTTTTAATTTTAGTGGCAAGCTTTTGTTTTCTCACCAATTGGGAAAGTGTGACTTTTCTTCATGTGCATACATCCAATGTATGTAACTAAAGTTTAGCTCATTGTAACTACATAACTTGCAATCACTCCCTTGAAGGAGATGAACATCAACGCTACTCCTTGTATGCTTGCATAGTACATCAGTGAAATCTTTGCCATAATTTTTCGCTTTTGTTTACTTATTTATTTCTGTTTTAGCATGTAATTCCTTCACTACAGACTTTTTCATCAGTTTTTCTGGTACCTATTCCACTGGAGGTTGGTGAAGGAAAGCCACAAAAGACTTAGCAAGTGTTGATAAGCAAACCTGCAGTGCTTGCAACCCCTGCAGTTTGAAACTAGCACAGCACAGTTAATAGGAACAGTAAGGCATGGCCCCATCTATATTCTCCTGGCTGGGTTAGCTCTCTGATACAAGGATTTTCTGTTGCTGAAAATCTCCTTTAAGCAATTTGTGTAACTACATTAGATTTCTTTTTTAGAAGAAAGGTGATTTCCTACCACCTATGCCATAAAAGTATAGATTCATACACTTCACCTTCTCCTGTAAACCAAGAACACCAATAAAGCCAAAAATAAATGATGATAGATCATGATGATGACAGAAAGATGAGAAAAAAATTGAGAAATTTCTTTTCAGATTTTGTTCACCTCACAGAACTATGACTTGTATTGGATGCCAGCTATGCCTTATGATTGGTCTGAAGACTAAAAGTTTTTTAGAGATTTATGGAATAATGAATCAAATCCATCTGTTCTATCATAAATGTCTATTCAAGAAAAGTCAAACCTTCCCCTTTAAAATGTTAGATTTTTATCACTTACAAATGTGGCATATTAACATATATTTCTTACTGGAGATAAATACATAAAAAGATAGACTGTTTTAGTGGCCCATAACAGCACAGAGATGAATTACCACTAATGTGACTTATTGTTCATGGTCCAAAGTAAATTCTAAATTATTATATTCAAAGCTGTGTTCACTTACTGTTGTTTTTAACCACCATCATCTGAATTAGCTTTTATTTTTTGAGATCATTCCTAGACCAATAACACTTTTATTATACCCATCCTTGATTATGTAAAAATCCTTTTTATAGCAATTTTGAACTTCTTTACTGTTTCAATGAGTGTTATTAAATTCAATGAGATCACATATTAGGTAAGGTGTTATTTGGTGTAAATAGAATATTAGGCTCCAGCCTGGGATTTTCCTCATTTCTCTCTATCTACTGTGTTCACCAATTGATTTTTATCTTTTTTTTTTTTTCTTTTCTTCTCCCCTGTTCCCACAACTCCTTAACCAAGGGATACTGTTTTAAAACCAGAAAAATTCTATATTGTGTTTATAACATTAAGCAGTCTCACTGGAACAAACACTTTGTTAAGAACAGGAACAGGGTGAAGAACAGGAAGACTGATTTATTTCAGATGATGTTTCATTTGTCACAACTACTAAACATTCCTCTTTTTTTTTGTTGTTGTTTCTTTGCCTTTCAGTAGGATTTGATTTTCTCTGCCATGCCAGGGAGCCACATGTCCATGTCCCACATTGAACAGGCAGTGAACTTCACACCAGGTGTTGGTTCTAGCTGGCTGTGCCCACACAGAGGGAACAAGAGGGACCCAGTCTTGGCACTGCAAACAGCTCTTGTGGGCAAAATCAGATGCAGCTACACCAGGAGGAAAATCAGCTCAAACAAATCCTCAAACGTGCAGATCAAGGCTCAGAGGTAAAACCCAGACACTCAAGGTGGAACTGTCACTGCAGGACGAAACTCTTGGGAATATGCTTTGGGGTTACTTCAGTGCCAGATGTATAACACAGTCTAGCTTTAAAAGCTGTTAGAATTCTGCTTTTTAAATGCCACAAATGGAAATGGGGCACCTGGAACAGTTTTCCTACTGTTTCTCAGAATTTTCTCTACGAGTTTCTAATGCTGAATTGATTCATCCAATTCAACTGTCAATGTGTGTCAGCTACAAAATTTCCTTAACAAAAGTTACACAGCGTGGAGACTTTTCTCCACTATCTATTTCTATGGGAAAAAAATAAGCCCCACATTCAATAATAAAGTCACAGAGATGTTGGGGAGTAACTTTTCTTTTTCCTTTCTTCCTTTTCCTTTAAAAAAATATAATTATAGCATTATATAAGAAATTACCCTGGAAAACACATAACACATCAAGAGCGGTGGCAACATCATTTATAAACCAAAACTCTAGAAGAGAAAATAGTATCGCACTACCATGCAATACCAGCATTTATATATTGATATACAAAATAAGCTCATTAATAAGAAATCATGAAATATGTTATTTGGAAATACAGCTGATGACATTTGCATTGCAGATTTTGCATTACAAGAATTCATAGTACAAAAAGAGAAAGCAATGACTAAACAAATTAGTGACAAATTATTTCTGATCTATGGATAAATGTGCTGATTCATATTTTTGGAAGGATGAGCATCTATCATATATATCAAAAGAGCATCTATCATATATAAAATTCTTCAGTGTTTCATCTGAAACACCACATTATTCTCCCACAAAAAAAACCTGAAAACCAGGACTCTGCAAAGGCTGATTACAACAACTTGCACAAATGTCAATGGTTTTTCTGCTCAATGCTGCTCTGACTCACAACCGTGTGAAAAAGTTCCAAAGGCATGGAGCTGTAAAATCTGAAACACTTGTGAATGCAGAGATAAAAAACTAGCAAGGCTTTCTGCAGGGTGACAGAAAGGTACAAACTCAGAACCTGCTGAAAGAGCTTCTCAAGTGAAAACACATCATATTCATAACAATACAGAAATAATGCTATAATGCTACAGATAAGAAAACCTGAAATAAATTACTCTTTTCTATCTACACAAAGCTGCAGAACAAGAGACACTTAAAAAATTTATGCACTAAAAGCAATAACCTGTAAGGTCAATGTGACAGAGCAGTAAGATTCTTCATATTCAGTAGAATTAGAAATGATCATTTCATATATTTTAATGTGTGGGTTTAATACTTAAATTCAAGACAATGTCTTGAATGCATTTTTTTTTAATTGGAGTAATTACTAAAATTAAGTGTACTTAAGTGTAACCTCTTCAGTAACGATATTGTATGTAATGTAATGCTTATTTTGGGAGATTACACCTTAAGTTTATACAGGGCTAAGCTGAAATATATGAGGCTGGACTGGGCAGGATGAACTTACTTCCAAATTCTAACACTTTGTGGGGAAAATGAGACAAACTCAGCAGACTGGGGTATTGCCTATGACAAATAATCATTTATCACAAAGGAGTTTTGTGAAAAATGATCCTTCAGTTTGCATTAGTGCATATGGGTACGGAGTAGTCCATGCTTTCCAAATGCATTCTGTTTAGTGGTAAGGTTTACACCAAAATGATCACTTCTTTCTCTTTCAGCATAATTTCTACCTGTACTCATTGTTCTGTAATTAGATACTGGAACAAATACAATTTAAATCATATCAATTCAACTGCATGAAGGATGCTGTACAATAATAACATAATAACAAGAGAGAAAAGGGGAATGGCAGGACTTTGAGAAGCTACATAGATCTGTGTGCCTACAAAAGTCCATTGGTGCCTAACTCATACTCAATGATGCTGATTTTTTAAATGAAAGTTCCCAGTAGAAATCCACACAGCTTGAGTGACTCCTGCTACATGTTGGTAGGAATTTACCAGTGTAGTGACCATGTATTCTTGTTGCTGGAAGTATTCAGAATTTGGAAGGACCATTTTTTTACTGAAAGTTTCTCTGGATAAATGCCTTCTCTTGCTTCCCAGAATATCCAGAAAGTTTTCACTTAAAACATTTTATCTCAATAAGAAGATACTGCCACTACAGATGTCCACCACCAGAAGTTTTTCTTGTGCCTTTGTTAGCCTACAGGTAACAGTAACAATTAAATTTTTCAGTCTTTGGAAGTAATGTAAGAGGAAGCCATTACCCTTATTCTGTACCATGTGCTCTTCTTCCCCAGTACCTGAAGCTTTTATACTGTTTATTTAGGCATATCACACAGGACTATCTACTTCTCTCTTTAAACACAAAACCTGAATAATTCATCTCTTTTATGACTGAGGTCAATTATGAAGGCACCAGAAAGTAAATTAGATAGTATGTGCTTAGGCTTCAAATATCAAACAGTTCAAAGTAATTTAACCATTTCATGTTTCAAAACAAATAACATTCAACTATTCAATGCTGCCTTCATGAGAAATCTCCAGACTAGTAATATTTTCTGATGAAACTGTTGCTTTTATTTCCCAATCTATTTAAAAGTTTTAGAAGAAATAGTCTCATATAGCTTCAGTGAATTCACAATGTTCCATCAAAGTTACACAGAGGAGAATCCATCTGAGACACCATTATTGGGTAACATTTATTAAACTTGTAAGACCAAAGCATATGAAAATTTCTAATAATTCAAAAATTTTATCAGGCTTCACAAAGTATATTGAGTTAGATACCATCTGGCTTTTCATAATGTACACATTATGAGGAAAGAGCTTATTTATGTACCCTACCTGTCACATCTGAAGGCCTTGAATCAAGGCCCTTCTTAGTAGCCAGTAACAAGCAGTATGGCTACACACACATTTGTATTTTACAAAAAACCCTAATGTTCACTATTATCTATTGACCACCACCTGTTGAAATACTAAGACTTACATCTACAGAATTTCCTTCCTTTACTTTGATGGAATAAGTATTGGCCTCCAAGAAGAAATAATGATCTTCAAAGCAAATTCTGAAGAAAAAGATTCCCTGCAAGAAGGCAGAATTTTGTCTCAATTTACTAATTAAACCCATAACATAGACCTTAAAGAGGAATCACCTGGAGCAAAGCTTTCTGTACTAAAATTTCATTTCAGGTACATGGCACAAATGCAGGATGTGACCCCACAAAAATATCTACTACCAACGGAAAGAGGTGAGAAAAAAAAAAAAGAAAGCAATAATTGTTTGACAACTTAAATGTGGTTCTCTAGTGATACTCTTTTATTTCACATCTATGGAAAACCCTTGAATTTCCACTCCACATTTCATACCCAGCCAGCTGTGACTGCCCACAGCTGCAACTAAATATGCCACCTTAACAAATCAAACAAGAAATATGATGCTACAAGATTAATACTATCCATACAGGCCACCATGCTACATATGAATTAGTTTTACTCACTGAGTCTATTAGTCTAAATGTTGTTGTAGTTCTCTTGATTTGTACTAAATTGTTCTTCCTTTAATATCCTACCTAATACTATCGACAAAATGTCAGTCACTGACATGGTGATTTGTACTGGGTTATATAAATGAAGGCTTCTTCTGTTTTTAGTTTTGTTCTTGTTTCAGAGTTCTGTGTAAGATGTATGCTTACACAGAGGAATGTCTGTTCTCTCCTGTAATATGCATACACTCCTGTAATCATGCTAGCAGCTGACAAAGACCCAAAGGCTCCACAAATGGGGATGTCACATATGACCTGATATATTTTATGGGATGAAAACAGACAATGATATAGTCAAGGTGCTAAGGTTACATCAGTTCTTCAAATGTCATGAACATTTTTGTACTTCTGCTGGTAAGAGTGTTAAGAATTCTCAGACAATTGTTTTTCTTTAATATTCCAGTAATAACTTTCTCTCCCCTCACTACTGTAGGTCCAGTTGCTTATTTAGTGCTACTGCTAAATGAACCAAAAAAAAAAGAGAGTGCCAACTGAAAAAGGGATATTAAGTACTGCAAATAGGGAATTATCCTAGTAGGGTGGTGTTGAAACAGCACATTTCAGATGCAACCATGAGAACAAGCTGACAAACTGCAGAAGTCCTACATATAAGAACACAAATACACTGATCAAAATAATATTTTCATATGTGTATGAAAGTGTACATGTGTATATATACATGGAAGAGAGACCTTATTTACAGTAATTATCATAGTTCTGGAAGTAACCACTGCATGATGTTACAATACTTGCTGAAAGAAGTGCTCAATTTCTTCCTATTTACTCTTATAAGGAAAATTTTCACTTAAAAAATCCTGGAGTGTTACCAGGCAGACTGAACATCAGTCCCTCATATTTACATGTACATTACAGCTTCCTTTTGCTAGAAACTTTTGGTAAAAATACTTTCTGTAGGCACTTCCATAAAAACACTAGTCACTGTCTTCTGGCAACCGAGATCTTGACCTCTGGCAACCAAGCATCTTAGGTGACACTGCCGTGACTGAGGCTCTGTTTCACAGCAAGGTCCAGCATGCTCCTTGCAGGCAGCTTGATGCTGAAGCTCTTTGCAGATGTGATTTTTTTGTTTTTGTTTCTTTTCTTTGAAACTAAAAGAAGATTTTTCACTTTCACCTCCCCTGAAAGTGGATGACACACTTTTGAACAATCACCTTGTAAAACCGTGAAATAGTAGATTCCCACGTTATGTATATATATCAGAAAAGTCAAAATGGAATGAATTAATTTTCAGAAGGGTGACATAAATATGAAGACTCAGTTGAGGATGCAATTTCATATAATGTGTGTGATGAGTGCAAATTGAAAGCAACAGGAATATATTTAAGAAGATGAGACATGCAAAAAGTAAGGGATTGGTCAGGAGAGTGAAAAGCAATTGGGTGTTTTAGACTGGCATTTGCATCGTGGATATATAATGTAGGAACATAATGCTAAGGCAGCAGCCATGGAGAGCAAGACAAAGAGAACACATGAAGAAACACCTGGGGATGTCATAATGGACTGAAGCAAGGAGGAAACGATCTTGCATTGCCAGTGATGGAAAAGTGAATGAATGGAAACAGGCACATAAGCAATACAAGACAATCACAGCTTCAAGATAAAGAGCTGAGCTTTTACAGTCATAAACGTTATTTTGAGGGAAACTTTAAAACTACATCACTCCATTAGCTAGGCATCACCTAGCTTGAATCAGGTACTACAATAATGCACTGGTGCAGCTAAGGTGTTGGGAGACTATGTGATTTAGATTAAAAGCTTTTGTACTGTAAGAAAAGGATTGCATCTGCATTGCATACCAGAAACTGTAATTATGCAGATAGCACAATTCAGTGCATTATCCTTCAAGCTCTTCATACAGAGTTTGGAATAGAGAGTTTCTCTGTGAAGATCAATGTGACAGCAAGTTATCACCAGATACAGTGCATGGTACATCAAATTGTACAGTACAGATACTGTGTTTTTCATACAGTAAAAGCTGCATTTTGTTCTTAAAATGCCCTGGCAAATGCCCACTGCTGTTGCAAAGTGCTGCTTAGAAATTCACAGATATATATTTTCTTGGACTGTCCTTTATAATAGGTAAACTTGAGGCAAACATCAGTGAATGCTGAGCCTCCTGTACAGCTAATCTGCATGATTACCAGATGTTGCTTATTTTAAAGGGACTCTGTGGCTCAGAGAAGTCTCCAGCAGAATGTTATGTACATGAGTTATTAAACAGACACTAAAATGAAGGAAATAAATGCAGGAAAAAACTCAAAACTTTCAAGGAGTGGTAAATTCCTCAGTGCAGCAGGGATTAAAGATGTGACGGTGTTAATAACAGATTTTTAGTGATAATTGCATTCTCTGTTAGAGGTTTTACATGTAAATCCTCATCTCAACTCTAAACTTCAACACAAACCTAGTTTTGCTCTCCAGACAGGTTGTGTTAAAAGACAGAAACTGGATTTGCCAACTCAAAAGCAGGGTTTTGTTGCAGAGGCATGGCTGTTGGGGAATGGGTTTTCAGAAGAAAAGCAATAAACTGGAACAAAGCCCTAGCACACTACCTTGGCAGCTTGGTTAGCCATGAGATCTAGAGCCATAATCAATAGCTGTTTTTTTATTCATTCCTTATTAGTACCCTGTCCAGGTTCCAGCCTCACTCAAAACTAATAGCATGCAAATTTACCTGTTACTTTGTATATGTAATTATAATTGCCTGAAACATATTTCCCTTTACCTTGTTTAATTATATTAGAAGATTAAAGTTATATGCTATTTTCAATTCCATGTAGCTTTATGCATGAGCAGAAATGTATCTATCTGTGAATTAAGCAAATGCTTGAACATCTAATTGAATAATCTAGGGAAAAAGAGAGCCAGGACAATGAAAGAGGGGTTCTCTTCTCATAAAACTGGTGTCTTCTAACTGAATGAAGAGCTAAGTTCATCCAACCAGGCAGTTTTGCTCTAAAATAGCAGAGGTAAATGACTGGAAAAAACAAGATCAGGAGTACTGTAGCTTGAGATTGGCAATTAGAAGTAAATGTCACCTGAGCTGGTGGTCAAACAAATTGCTTGATTTTCAAATCTGATTTAGTCTGCAAATTAGGAGGAAGACACTTCTGGTACATTAGAAACAGTGAAAAATTACTTGGGGAAAGTGAAGACTGACTATTCCCTGGAAAGATGGAAGCCTTTAGCATAGAGGAAAAATTTCTGGCAAGTATTTCTTGCTGTTCATTTGTCAAAATGTTTGGCAGGTCTTAATGCTGTTGTCCTAAATTCTTCATCTTTTACTACTCTTTCCATCTCCAGAAAAGTATCAATTTTTCAACTTACAAGTGTATTAGGGATGCCTCAGATTTTTTTTACATGAAAGAAGGTTACAATAGTTTTTTGCCCCGTTTTCCAATCTCAGTTCCCCCATAACTCCTACGGGGTATAAAAATTTTTTAAATGCCAAGTCAAGCCACTGTCTGCTTACCATCTTTGCTAATGTACCTTCCCTATTAGAAGTTAGCAAAAATATTTTTTACAGAAAAAGGAAAACACATGTTTCTGATTTCAAAACACCAGGTCACCACTGCTTCTGAATGTTACCTGGAAAATGTGAAGGGCATAAGCTGTCCTTGGGACAAAGATTTCTGCAAACAGGTGAGGAAGTGAAAACAGCTCAGAACTCAGTCGGACATAAAGTAGGTTTGTGAGCACTCATAATTACACTCGTAATGCTAAGGCACCGACAGACTATTTCTAAAGAAAATTAACATGACATAATAAGCCATCTGCTTAATGGGAATTCTAAATGAAGTCTTTCACAATTTGAAACAAAAACATTATAAGCAAGGTGAAAGAGCAGGCAAGCTCTTGGCAGCAAATATAAATCTGTAAGGTGTGCACATAAGCACAGTTTATAATTAGATAGAAAAAGCCAGTTAATTCCACAGATTTTATGGAGATATCCATATACATAACTGTAATGTTCATATTTACAATTATCTCAGGCATCTTATAAAAAAACATCTTTTCAAAGGTAATGAGCACTGAAAACATGGGAAAGGGATCTGCTTTCTTCTAACGAATAAAATGGTAATTAAGAATATAGACACAGGTATAACTGTGTGGTTTTATAAACTGTTCTACAATATCCAATTCTGGTACTAAAAGCAGCATTTGGAAAATAGAGAAGAAACCACATCTGTAGACTACGTAACAGAGAAGGCCACAACACCTACAAACTGAATGTATCTGCTTAGCTGGGGAAAAAAACAAAAAGAGAAAAAAGGCCAAAAGGCCAAAATACGGATCATGTGGAAGGCCAATGGATGCATTATGTTGGGCATAGCAAGATGAGGGCTTCACAGGGGGACTGTGACCATGCACACCATGTGCACATATGAAGTACATGCAGTTTTGTACTTCAACCTACCACTGCAATACATCTTTTTACAAAGAGAAGGGGATTGGCAGAGCAGCATGGAGTTAAGAGTGTGATATATATTTGTTCCAGGTTTCAATATCTGAAATTTAGCAGCTGCGAAACAATTTGCCTCAGAGAATAATTCTGAAGCTTTGAGGAAAAAAAGCCCTTTGTTTCCTTTTAATTTATGATTTATTACTGTCTTTTAGAACACATTCATTAAATCTGTTCTAAGCCATTTATTTCTTATGTGCAGAGGGCAACAAAAGACAGAAAAAAAGTGCTTAGTTGTTGGGGGTTTTTTTAAGCCCCCCCTTGATTTCCACTTAATTTTTAAATAAAATATCAAGTGGAATAATTTTATTTGCATACCATGTTGACTTCTCTCCTTGACTTCAATGTATTCATTGAATTTGATCTAACTTCACAAACTGAACATTTGCTGAACTTGTTCATTGACATTTTGTCAAGTCCTACTTCTTACAGGGCTTTTACATTAAGTTGGATCATTTGCTGAGAAAGTAGCATGCTTCTTGCAGCCTTTTCTGATCCTTCCTTCCCCAAATAGATCCCCAGTTCTGTCAAGATGCTGAGTTGCACCACATTTGGTGCTATTACTGAAAGTCTCTCAAGCTTCTGTGCATTATAGGTTACACATGCCTCTTTTAGTTTCATTTTTCTGAAAACACATTTGTTTAACCAGTTCCTTCCTGATGCATGAGTAATTGTTAAAATTAAATACATGTACAAGTATTTGTCCACAAATACTTACTACTGCAAATGAGGAACTTTTTCAGTAAAAGTAGTCAAAATAAAAATTGAGTATTGTTACCATGACATCTCTAGCTCCTACGAGTTTTTACAAAAGTATTGTAGTTATCAATTGCTTACTACTTTTTCTTGGTCAACAAGGGTCTTTTATTTCAGGTGTCCTTTGGCATAAAAGTAACAAAGATTTACTGTTTGTTTGATGTGATGCGATTTAGTAATAACTTGTTCTCATCTAGAAAAGCACTTAAACGAGTGTCTTAATTTGAAGCATTTTAGTAACTGTCATTGACTTCAGCCAGACTATTTATGTACTCAGGATTACAGTGGTATAATGAAAAGACATGCTGAAAACTTTTGGTGACTTTTTTCTTCACAGAAAACCAAAGGAAAATTTTCTTCCTAAAACCATGTGAACTCATTTCAAAATTTGGAACTCCTGTTATTGCTTCTAATTAACAGAGAAGAAAAGACAAGAAAAACCTACGGTTTGCCTAGGAGTTATCCCTGTGCTGAACCACTGCTATTGCCAGACTATAGAGTTCAGCTCTTCCTAAATTAAACTTCTGTCAGTGACAGCTCATAAAGAAGCCAATATCTTTTGATTCCTCTGTAATACAGGAAAAGGAACTTGAAATACCCTGTCCTTCTTATTGCTAATTCCTTGAGCTGTTTTTATAAATTGACTGAATTCCATGTTAGATAAGTCAGCTGAAAAACAGGGCAAATCAAAAGCGCTAAAACTCTTTGTTAACATTTACTTGTATAATAAACCATTTACTTATTATGCCAGAACAGTTCACCTATGGCTTTTACCATTCCTTGTACATTTATTGGTCTGCATGTAGATTATGTAGGAGTATTTTCGTGTCCTATTCACACAAGGACAATATACCGTAGCAATTTCGGTATCTAATGATTGCAGTAGGTGTACCATTATTATGCCCTTGATACCCAAGCCTCCCTCTGGCATTTTTAAAAACTGCTGTTGCTAGTAAGCAAAACTCTCTAATGAATTACTGGAAAGGAACCATGAAAAGCCAAGGCAGATTTTTAAAATGTTGCTGCAAAGTGAAAGAAAGCTCAAAGGAAAACAGCAAACTATGAGAATCCAAACCATTAATAGTCAAATAATTTTCAGCATAAAGATAGTGGAAGTCTGCAAAAACAATGGGGTATCCTGCTCAAAGAGTTATTTTTAAGGGAGTTTAGTTATACACTGTCTAATGTGCTCTCCTTTGAGCACAGTTTTGACTTGTTTCAACTTCAGTGGCACAGCATTCATTTATGGCATAACTTTTTTAAGCAAAATGGCTCCAAATGACATGGCAAAATGCATTATTGTAGTGCTCTTGCAGAGAGACACAGAAATTTCAGACGAGAGCTCCTTCCATGGTGACCCTGTTACCCTTTCAAAGTCTAGGAGCACTAGCTCAAGCAGATAGCTAAGCTACCTGCTTAAAACAGACGGGAACTGAAAACTAGTCTCTGCAACTGAAAAGCTCATTATTATACACAAAAATGCCTTATCTAACACTTTTTTAAGTATCCCCACTACAACCTGGACTATGGCTGACAGAGTTATATACTATAGAGCTCTTGCCAGTTTCCTTTGTCTCCTTGCTAAACAGAATCCTTAATATTTAAAGAGGCATCAAATAAATAAATGTTAGAATAATAAAAGAATATAAAAATTAACTTATCAGTGAATGATATTTGTGAAAAGGCAGAATGTATATTTGCAGTGAAAGGAAATTATTAAATGTACTAATTGTGATACATGTTTGAGTGGAAGGGCTCCACTCATCACAGCCATTGTGACAAACAAAACTGCTTCCAAAACAGCAAAGAAAAGGCAAAGATATTACTTATTACTGCACTGCCAGAGAGTCACTGTGGAGTAACAGCTAGAGTAGCACACCATCCTGCTTAGTGCATTGTATTTTCTCCTTCCTCATGCATTAAAAATGTCTTTGTCAGAGTTTCCCATGACTTCATGAAAATATAGTTTCACTTTTCACTATCATTATGTAACAAAGTAGCAAACAGAAAGGGGACAAATTTATTAGTTAATACACAGAAATATTTAAACTATAAACCTGTCATGATTCAGATATGTAAATTGTCTCCTTCCAATATTCTCCCATTTCCTCCACAATCCATACCTTTTCTGAGCTTGTCAAATCATCCTTTTGTCCTCTAAAGTATTTTGGAACAATATCTTCTGATGACAGTGACACTTAGTGATGACAGTGAAGCTGATAAACTGATCATTGAGTTGCTATCATTTCCTATTCTTCTCCTGTTTCTACAAGGCTGGAATAAAAAAAAAAAAACAAAACTACTACCTGTGCTGCATTAAGTAGTTATTTTAGCCTTTCCCATAATACTAGTTTCAGTAACACTGATCCATCTGCAGACTGAAGAAAAATGATGCCAACATGTTTCTTGTCCCTATAAAAGTACACTCATGTCTACATTATATCAAGCATAACATTGTGCTACTAATAGTATATTTAATGAGCAAGAGGTTCAAAGCTGATTCTGCTCTTTAAAAGGTACATGTTGGTTATCTTGGTTGTCAAGAGATCCTGCAACTTCATTTGAATGGAATAGAACAGAACAGAAGGGAACGAACAGAATAGAATAGAATAGGGCACCAGAGAGAAGAGCTCAGCACCTCCTGCTCCACTTCCCCTCCTCAGGAAGCTCCAGACAGGTCTGAGGTCGTCCCTCAGCCTCCTCTCCAAACTAGACAAACCCAGGGTCCTCAGTCGCTGCTCACAGGACATGCTTCCAGCCCTTTCACCAGCTCTTCTGCCCTCCTCTGGACACATTCAAGAAACTTCACATCCTACTTAAACTGTGGGGGCCAGAACTGCACAGCAGCCAAGGGGAGGTCGCACCAACACTGAACACAGTGGAATAATCACCTCTTTTGACAGGCTGGTGATGCTGTGATTGATGCACCCCAGGACACAGCTGACCCATACTGACCCTGCTGTCAACCAGCACCTCCCAATCCCTTTCTGCAGGGTTTCTTTCCAGCCACTCCTCTCTCATTTTATGCTTGTGGCTGACATACTTTCCACTAGCTAGTATTTCCTTCAAAATCCTTCTGTGTACTAGCTGAAGACTGAAAGCTCTTGTACCTTTTTGCAACTCCCTATCTTCTTATCTTTGAAAATTGTTCTTAAAACAGATAAAGCAATGTGCAAGCCAACTACAATTGATTTCTGCCTGAAGACTGTTAGCCTCATATTTGCAAATGTCCCTTTTTTTTTTCTATTAAGTTTCATTCTGTTCATAGCAAATTAAGTACAGTAGGCTGCACTCTCAGTTTTAAAGTCAAGTTAAAATGTGGCATATTTTATATACCTTATCATGGTTCTGATAACTGTATAAATACTACTTACTCATCATTAGGGAAATGCAGGCAGAAGGAGAATCCAACACAGAGTAGCCTGCAAGTCACTAGATCATCTAGGAACAGAACAAATTAATCCTAACTCCCCGTTGTTTCCAGTCTACTATATAATGCGCGGGTTAGCTGTACTTTCAAAGTGCTTGATTAATGAGTGCATATGCAGGAGGAGACTTAATCAAATCTTTCCTTTGCTCCATCTGGGTGAAGGCACTCATGCTTTGGCTAAGTGAACTTTCCTCCTAATTGGCATTTTCCTCTCACTCATCAGAAGACACTGTTTCTAGAAGTCTGACTCCACGGTCTTCTCGGTCAGTGCATACCTGTGCTTGCTAATGAAAGCACATCAATTTCTATCAGCTACTAGTCCAGTCCACGAGTTTAAACAGAAAAAAAAAGTCTTCTATGCCTGCTCATGGCAAGAATCAAAATTAGTATGAGATCTCTGTGTATATATTGGGATGTCAGTTATGCACTCACAAAAGGTAAAAAGCTACATTTATTGTCTTTTGTGAAGGCAGATCAAGACCTTCATTAGAGAAGAACATAACATTTTTCTATTTGATACCTTCAGCTCTTGTATATCTTTCTGTATCACTATCAGCTTCAGAAGAATAAGATACAGCTAAAGATAAGTCAGGATATTAAATCTGCTTCTTATTTAATACATCTCAGAGACATTCTAGCTATACACTTTAGCAGCTCCTTTATTTCAAAAATGCTGTAAAATTTTATGATGCCATTTTGATCAATTTTGCACTTAGGAAATGACAGCAAATGTTCTAATTTTTTCTCAGTAGAACAAAACCAGAAAAATAACATGTGCTTCCCTGTCAGAGCTGAACCATTAGGGAGTGTCCATCAGAGTGAGCATCAGACAGTCAAAACCAAATAGCTTTTAATATAAACTCTGGGCTTTGCAAAAAAATGGAGGCAGTATTCCATTGCTGTAGACTTCTTTCCTGTGTGTACAGTGTCTTCCCATCTCACTCAGCTTTCTGGAATTTATTTCACTTCCCATTTCCAACTTGCAAGTTTTCTTTTGTATAATAAAGGTATCAATGCTAATAACTTTTTCCCCATTACTCTTTTCTCTTGAAATAGACCATACTCTGTTTCTCAAACTTTGATCTGTGTGTCAGTAAAAACCCCACATCTTCAACCTCTATTCATGTTAATACAAAACAAGAAAGGTGATACAAACACAGTCCTAAACTACTTTTTACTAATACTTTTACACATCCATGAAAATGTAAAAATGTTCTCCTGTTTTTGTTTATTATAATTCACCACTTAAGTCTGTTCTTCCCTTACCCTGTATCAGCACAATTTGCCAGCAGTTTTTAGTATTCTACATTTCATAACCAATATACAGAGAATTTTGCTTTCTGAGAATTGTGCTGTTCCTTGAGTGAATCAGACTAAGACTCTAATGACTAAAAGAGCCTCCATCAATTCTTGTACACATGATGTTTTCTACCTACTTTACATTCTCCAACCAAACCAATTATCTGAATGAGAAGAGGTGTGCTTCCTTCCCTCTCAATGTCTAATAGATTGAGACACATAAATGACAAGTGGTGTGATGCCTATAATGGTGCAAAATACAATTCACATATGTATTGCCAGACATATTACTGTATGGTAAAAAGAAAAAAATAAAATGGAAAGAAAAAAAAAGACAAAAAAGCTACAATCTCGCAACTATTTTTGTTAAAAGTGACTAGAATTAAAACAGCTGCTTGGGTGGTATTTGCAGCCTTTTTGAATTGAATTCTTTACAGCATTCATTCACAGCATCAGACACTAGACTAAGACCTCAAAATTTATCTCTAGACAATCCAAACCATTTTTAACAGCACTTCAATCAAATAAAAATAAGATCTGACACAGCAGAGAGACTAATGGGGTCTCAGAATTCAACTAAATTACAGTCCAATAACATTGGTTTATACCACAACCAATACCCAACTCTTCAAAAATGTTTGAAGAAGGGAAAGCATCCTGAAAAGGGCAGATGTATCATTCCTATTTAGAGAACAGATAGAGTAGCTGAACATAAAAGAAAATCAGATTTTTATCCAGCAGCTATTTGCTATGTGACCTTGACCACTGAAAGTTGAACAAAGTGCAAAGTGACTGGATATGGAGATATGAAACCGAAGAACCAACAAGCTGAGATTGGAATGGCTGGGGAAGAAAAGGGCAATGAATCTCTTTTCCACACATGTGTACGCACACCATGTACCTTCTCACCAGTGGACCACAGTGTATGAATCACTATTCTGGTACGCTGAGATGACTGAGTTCACAGCTAAGGAAGTAAGTAGCCTTCTCCATGCCCACCTCAATCCAGCATTACTCAGTACCACTCATTCTGTGATGCTTCTACTAACTCTTGCAGAAAAGGCTTCATTGTGGTAGCCTAAATGTTGAATGATCATGCTTCCATAGTAGAAAAGGTGAATGCAAGTAGAAAAGGTGAATGCATTGATCTAAATGTTTGGGGGGGG
>VXBX01009030.1:63365-119834 GCA_013400415.1 Scytalopus superciliaris
TATATATATTTATATATATATATACACACAAATGCATACATAGTATATTATAGTATGTATTATATTACATATAATCTATTCCTGTATGCCACTGGAATCTTTATGCATTTGAACTCGGAAGAGAGCACTAAAAATGTACACAAGTACATTATGGATGGATGAATGCACACAGATTCCTTTCTTCCAGGAAGGANAGAGTATCATCAGCTTGAGAGCACGTAAAGCTACATTAATGGCTGACATTCCTTTTAAGAGAAAAACAGCTTGTGTCTATATTGTTCATCATTCCTTGTCTGCACAAGCCTGGAGAGAAGCATCATTTTACAGATTATCACCCTGTTAGCACAAGGAAGGAGAAAATATAACGCAACATAGATTATAAAATATAATTAAAGCTTGCACAGAAGAAACATCATTAAAATTATGTCAGCCTGCTATAAAATAAAAAAAAAAGAAGTAGATTAATTATAATGGGGCAGAGGGATGAGAAGAAAGTAGCAAGTAACAAACTTATCTCTAGATGCTCTGATTAATTTCACCCATAAAACTGTCAGTGCACCATGGCACATATAAATTCCATAAATACCATTTGGATGACTTTGCAGTGACGGTAGTCATGAATAATGTGGACACTAAGTATCCTAGAACTGCATATGAAGATGAAAGCCTAAGGTCACAAGTTATGATTGCAAAGAAAGTACTGAATATGGTACTTTCATAAATACTAGGATCAATTTTGAGCCACTGGTGAGGAGATGGATATGACAGATCCCCTGCAATAGCTAAAAATACATTTTCTGGCATAAAAGGTGCTTATGCAGANAATGGAATAACTTGTTTTGAACTAGCTCTGAAAACATGCTGCACAATTTTACAAATATCAAGTAACTGTAATAAGCAAATGAAACACTAGGAAAATGAAACATTCTCCAATAACTTAGAGTATTTCTGAGAGGAAATGTTTCAAATATTTATTTTAAATGCTGTACCACAGACTCTGTCAAAACTTTGTTCCCCCTTCACTTTGATTTCCCTTTTTCTACCTAGTTAAACTTATGTTAGGAACTCTCAACTTCTGTTCTCCATCAGAATTTCAAAACTCATAATGAATTTAGCCATACACTGGTGAAATGAGACTTACAATACCACACAAAATTCTGAACACCGTATGTAGTATTTCTTTGTATTTATCTGAGAAACTGCAGTCATGAGGGTCCCTATCAGAGACAACTCTCGTCCTTCAACCTTGGAGAAAGTGGTTTAAATCTAAAACCAAATAAAATAACCCTACATATCAATTCAGGAGAAGATAACTTTCAGACATTTCTTTTGTTCAGCACAAAGTATTTGTTCAGAGAATAGTGGAGAGTACCAAATACCTCCAGCTCAAGACAGAACAGATTTGAATCTTTATATTAAAAAGAATGAATGTGAAGTCCCATATCTGAGCAAGGGTCATAACCACAGGGCTACACAATATTCTGAGATAAGACCATCATTTTTCCACTGCTATTTTTTCATGAAAAGCTTGAAAACATACTGAAAGAGGGACTAAAATACAGGCATTACCTTCCCAAGTGTTCACAGCCACCTATATAATCTTATTTTTCCTTTCTCAATTACAAAAACAAAAACCCCAACATGTTTGAAACAAAACACACACACAGACACACAGACACACACACACACACACACACAAAATCAACAGGAAAGCCTGAAAGCAAGCCACTCCATAATGCATGATAACTCTGTGTCTAGGATGGGAGATGGAAACTGAGACTTCAGATTCTTCAGTCAACGGAAAAACTCAATCCAATTTTTCTCCCAGAGGAGGAAAAAAGAGTTCACTTTAGGCTACAAAGGCAACTGAGAAGGCATTGAAATAATTTCTTAAGTAACTGTAAAGACATGCTTTTGCACCATAAAAAGATGTATCACTACAGAGATGTATTGGACAAAACAACAAGAGTGCACACAAAAAAACATATAAAGACATATGAGATTTTAAATAAACTTTCAGAGGCAGGAAAAATACAGCAAAGTAAAAAAACATTATTATCTCTATTTTGTAAAGGAGTGAACAGTGTAGTATTTCACTTCCAAATCCTAAAACACCAATCACTTCCCTATAAACTTTTATCTCAATTTAAAATGTTATTCCTCAAAATTGTTTCTACAAACAGCGTAAACACAACTTGAATTGGGATACACAGTGGACTTTTCTATTCACAATTTCCTACTCCCAAAACCTCAAAATGATCTTCAAAAAAATCTGCTATTTATTTATTTTTAATGAGGAATATGGAAGTGCTAACGTATGCTCCTTTAAAAGAGTTCAGTCACTTAGGGATCTGCAGGGAGGGAATTAACATTCTCTCCCCTGGAGTAATACTTAAGATAATATAATCACTGATAATATAATACTTTGTATAATATAATCACTAGATAATAATCACTTCTAGAACAGCCTACCATTTAGTTTTACACTGAGTTAAAAAAAAAAAATAATCACAAGCTGAACTCTCTCCTTTTTACCAGGTTTTAAAAAACGTATTCCAGTTCTGCCTGCAGGAGCAACCCTTCACATTGTGTTATACGTACTTTTACAATGCTCTCCTCGCAGCAGTATCCATCCATATTTATACTCTGTTTCAGCAATACCTGATCTTCTGGAAAAAAATAGAAGCCGTCCCTCTATTCTCTAGAGTGTTTTGTAAAAGTTAGGTTTCAGGTACTTTAGTCAGGGACAGAAGAGAAGCTCTTACTACTTGAAGATTTCTGCAAGTGCTGATAAAAGCTGGAAAGTGAAGTTCAGTACCAGGGTATCAGTGCAGAGATGCAGCCATGTGAAGTTCCTTTGCTTCAACAGAAGGAAATCACAATACTTCATCTCCTGACAGCTCCTTTTTTTTTTCTTGAAGCTCTTATGTGGTCTTCATGGCACTGAAGATTTGAGTGGCTAACATATGCTGCAAAAAATGTGCCTTTCAAAAGATAAATTTTGGCTCAAGAATTAATGCATTTATTCTCATATTAAAAAAAAAAAAANAAAAAAAAAAGAAAGGGTTTGAGCTAGAGAAACAGCATCCTTTTAAGGAGCTGTGAAATAAGAAAGGATGGTTGTCCCACTCCGTGCCCACAGAAAGAGGAGCTGTACCAAGCAGAAAAGTGAACTTCTCTAACATGTACCTGTATTTCTGACATTAGATCAGAGCATGTTAGCCACGCTGTGCACAGATATTCCTCCAAGGGACAACAAATCAACCAAGGACTTCTCAGTACCCTCCTGTTTATCACTTCAGAGAAGAGCTTGGGCCACATCAGATGGACTGCATGATGCACACTTTTGTACCCACTGCTTGAAAACTTATGCAAGAGCTAATTAAAAGAGTTCAAAGCAAATCTGTGTTGTGTTTGTACACACCCTTCTAATTGCACCATAAAACTGTTAGAGAAGATCATCTCCATTAGGGATGCAAGTAACAATCTGGCAGCTAGTGATCACATCTTAGAGTTAAGAACATCCTATAGTCAAACATCTAATAAATCATCAAGTTTTGCTTCTATCAATTCTAACTTCCCAAACAATTCTCAAAAATTTAAGCTATTTTCTGGCAGACGTCTGCCTAACTAAAACACTTTTCCTTAAAGCACAAGTTTCCATGATGTATTCTGAGAGTATTTTCTACTTAATAATACTATAAACTTGATTTTTATTTTATTGCTGGGCTTGTGCATCTTTGTAAATAGACTACAACTAAAAAACCTGGTTGAGACCTTTTGACCTGTTTCCAGGTGTAGAAGGCATCTTTACTAGAAGCCCTAGTTATGATAAAGTTTTGCAAGTTCTTTGTTGTTTAATAACTGAGAGATGAACATTGCATACAAAAATGATCAAATCACTATGAATAGGATGATGAACCTAATTTTGACTGGTTTTATATGCTCTTCATAGCATTTGTCAATCAACAATACTACATTCAGTAGAAAACTGTAAAAGAATATTTGAACGATAGATCAAGAAATTCTGACACACCCCAACATGAAATGCCAATTTTACAGCAGCTTATCAGGTAGATTTTTTTTCCCTTTTAGGTAGAAAAACACGTTGAAATAATTCTTGTAAAAGTTTCCCATCTTCCATTAGATGCAAAGTGCATATTAAAAATACGGTTTGACAAACTGGTGCTTCACTAATTTCTCTTTGTATTTTTCTGCATTTTGCTCAACCACACAGAAAATCTACCACTTTTCTGGCCCTGTTATTGCTTATACTATGACCTAACACAGTCATCTTCTTCTAATATTGTGAGTCTGACTCTTCTTCCACTAGCATTAATTGACCTAAAAAGAAAAAGCACTAGCTTATTGTTCCTATTACAGATCATCACTAAGGTGCATTGTATTCTCATAACCTCTCATTTTCCCTTCTTCAAGGACAAAGACTGAAAAATAATGCTTACTTCAAATACTTGATTTGAACTTCCTATGTATTTACTATGTTATGTACTATCAAGAACATTAGGAAGCACTAAATAAAATATCTTATAGTTTAAATGAGTTTGTCACGTTTTCTGGTGGTTTTTGGAAGACAAGAACAAGATCACCTCAGGGGCTGGTCAGGCTGGGGTTTTGCTGGCTTTATTACTCAGCAGATGGAATGGCAAATGTGTGACATACGGAGAAAGCTATCTTATATGCCAGTTTGTTAAACAGATTGTCTTCATCATCTGACCACTGTTAGAAAGGCAATTGAAAACCACAGGCTTCTAGCTTCTCCATAATGAATGTTAAAAATGCAAATATGGAGCCATTTCTCACCCTTCAAAATGACTGTCATAACCACACATACAGTTAAAAATTCTACGCAAGCCAAGGTGAGTCAGTATCAGCAACAATCCCCATCCTGAAATCCCTCCATGTGACCCAGCAAGAGTTTAAATTCTAAGAACCGCTTGTTGGTTCTCTTTTCATGGGTATTCAGTGGGAAAAGATTTCATGAGGCTCATAGTACATACCCACAATAAACACTGTCTTCAACTTAAAAATCATTGACAAAACCAACAAAAACACACACAGAAAAAACCAAACCAAAAAACAAATGGAGAAAATAAAACAGCTTTCAGTTTCTTGGACTGCACACAAAGCCTTGGTGTATGAAAATCAGGGAGATAATTTCTGTTGTGCTTTATGTCCTCATACTAGTGTATGACACTGACAAGTTTTATGCACTAAATAGGTATATTAGTATTAGCAATCTTCTTGTTATTTATAATATAGCTATATATTATCATATGCATGTATGTTCCCTTTTAGTCTGTGTACTTAACAAATCATACTGTGGTATGATCAGGTGGTAACTGCAAGTAACATGCCAGCGTACAAGTGGTTGAACACTTTGATGCACAAGACACAGGCTGATTTTCAATGTATTAAAACGATTAGTCTTGCAATCTATTTAGGTTAGAAGACAGGAGAAAGGAGTTTTGGAACTGTCCTCCAAAGTGTGCAGCAGGGCAGGAAAATTAACTGATTAAAGCTGGAACTTGAGAAGCTTATGGGAAGGACAGTGAAAGTCTGTACCATATTTTTATTGTGTGATTCACATATTTCTGTTGGTTCTGCACAGGAAAACTTGTCAGTGCTAGGAATAAATACCTTCCCCTTTTCTGATGCACAATTAACTTTCAATTGCTACACCTGCTACAAGTGCAAATAGGATGTAAAGCAAGGTAAACCAGTATGAACTAGTTGTACTAACATTTCTGAGGTACTTCATGTGTATCAGCTTTCACACTTGAGCCAAACAAGTTGCCAGTTTTAGGCACAGCAGGGACTCCTTTGCTGCCATTAGGTCAGTGACATCACTGGGGCTCTGCTATATGCTGTGGGGTTATATAAGGCACTTAATGCAAATACAGATGTTGCAGGGACCTTGGACATCAGCAGCATTATTGTCCTCTTACCTAGAGGCATGTTAAAGGCTCTGCTTTGAGTCTTTTACTACAGGTTTTGAGACTGCCAGAGACACCTGCACCTGTGCTGTGTGCAGGGTTGGGACTCTGTGGGTATCACCATGTGGATATCATGGCACTGTGTACAACAATAACAGATATGCTAATTTTTCTTTCCTGTGTTCCTGTATAATGCAATTATGTTTGTGTTGTTGCTGAATATTTATATTCAGATATTTGAAATAGAAATCCTTATCCTCATTAGCAAAACTCATCTTTAAAGCTTCCTTCTTCCCATTAAGCCAAGGCCAGTTGGATGACAACAAAAAGTCCTGCAAGAAGGACAAAACGCACCGGTATGCTCAGAAAGGTACTTGAAAATAAGAGATGCAAACTTTTCTGGGACTCTACAGCAATCTCTCTAATCCATATGTTGCTTAGCATGTGAGCAGTTGTAATACATTTTAAATCAAGAGAATAACTCTCTCTTTCCCTCAGGGAATCTCAAAGGTTAGCACTGCTTCAAACACTTGCAAAGAAGCTACACACAGCTCACAGTCACTTGGTTCAGTGCTGAACATAATGCTGGCTTAAGTGCCAGTTAGATGTATTTTACTGAGAAATGCACCATTTCTTTATAGCACCATTAAGCCATAAATGCAAACAATTAGCAGAATTACAACTGCTAGAATCACGCTGTCATACCATTTACATTAACACAACCCAGTGCCATGACACAGTTTCAGGCTGTGCCCCCGGAAGGCATTCATTAATTTCTCCTCTATGTATTTACTCCATTCATGCGTCTCATTATTTTATTTTTTTAATTTCATTACCATTCTCACACTGCTTTCTTTGGTACATGCTTTAACTGAACCTATGCCTTCAGAAAAAAAATGGACAAAATATTTTGTCAGTTTAAACCTTGAACTTTTTACTTGAGGAAGACTTTAAAAAGAAGTTACACTATTTACTACTTCTAAAGGTCCTTGATTTCAGTTGTTTTCTGATTCTTCATGATACTTTGATACAATTACATCTAACCACCATGCCTTTAAAGAAGGGGAAGAAAAGACAAAGATTAAATGAGTCTCTCAAGGCACTGTCAGTGGGAATGGAAGCATAAGAATGAAGACTAATAAATATTCTGGAAGCTTTTTTAAAAGGAAAACTTGGGTTTGATTCTTTTAAAAATTTAATTATTTCCTTCCTCTCAGTTTTTTCTTAGAAGACTGAAAACAAGCATTTTTCTTCTGAAAACATTATATGCCTTCGGCTTTCAGATAACTTTACTTTTTTTTTCACGAGGTGGTACAGTTTTCTGCTGTGTTACGAACATGGACATATTTTCTGCCCATCCATGTTTAGTCTTGCAGTTCAACACTCCAGCTTCAACTTCACATTCACAACGTTTTAAGAAGAGATGCCCCAGTAAAAGGCACAGACAACCCAACACCCAAATACCTTCTCTTTCGAACACTGACTGCTGCATTTTCACCAACTTCCATGCATGAATGAAGACACCTTGTTGCAAAAACAATCCATGAGTTTGAGAGCTCAGTAAATGTGACAGGTGAATGAAAAAGCCTTGTGAATCCAACAGCAGACTGTCAGGCTTGATGCATACTATGGGAGTCTCCTTGAAAATCACAATGTAGACATTGAAACCATAATCTTAAATCAAAGAAAGGCAGACATACTTTTAATATGAAAAAAACAAACAAACAAACAAAAATATTGTGTATGCAAGTTTGGATCCCAACAGCTCAATCCGGAGAACTATGGAGAACTATGCAATCCAATTATTTTGACTCCTTGGGTTGAAGAGCTTTGAATGCTTCTACAGTGTGTACAACTGCAATAGTCCTCTATCAAGCTCAAGCCAGAAATCCTTCGTGTAGTTGCACCAGACTATTTCTCTGGTTTATTTCCAACAATTTTGAAGCAAGATATTGTGCACCATAAATAAAGATCTCACAATCTAAAATATTAAACTTCATGGAGAACCACTCATTTCATTCTGTCTTAACTAGTGTACATTCATAAGCAACAAGAAGCAGTAGAGATGCTCAGGATTTGCTTCAACAGTCTGAAGGATCTCAAAGACAGGAGAAGAAACACAGAAGCAGAACTATCATATCAGTCTAATCTTTGATCCTAAATAAAGGGGAATTTTTAAAGTCACTTACATGTCTCAAAGCTTATTTTTTTCTTAAGAGATTTCCCCCCCCTTCTGCGGTCTTGAGAGGGAACAGAGGGAGATGGACACAGACTCCACAGGGGTGCGGGGAGAGCAAAACGGGTCTTTGTTTGTTGAAATGATGCCTGGCTTGTATAGGATCAGTAGGGAAGGTTCTGGAACGGGGTGGAACTCAGGAGGCGTTTAGGGAAAAACCTGGGAGGGGTTTGCAATACAAGGTAAAAGCCTCCAAACCTGGGAATACATGGGCAGGTATATACCATATGTGGAAACGCTACCCTGCTGCAAGCAGGGACCAATCACGGGTGGGTTACAAGCCAGGAGCAGTGGAACATTCCAGCAGGGACACACAGTGAAACAAAGGGAAAAACATATAGCATGATAAAATCCTCAAACTTGGTACAGACTTCAACTACAAACAGTCTTAAACATACCAAGGGTGCATATAAACACAGTAAGCAGTTCTCAGAGAGCTAGTCTCTCTTCTCTCCTCCAGCACCCTTCGTATGTATTCTGTTGTCCATGGATTTTAAGAGAAGTACTGCTTCAAGGTCACTTAATGGATTTTGTAAACCCCTTGTAAAGGCTAGATTTTTAAATCAAATTGGTGATCAACACATCCAAATATCAATGAAATAAATGACAGCTACACCAAACTTTCATGATGCTCTTCAAAACCCCTGTCAGAGAACTGAAACTGTATGTGTCAGAAGACACAACTTGCAAACATTTTCTCTAATGCACTTCAGTGACCCATTACAATAAATTGCCCTCAGGAGCTGATAGTAGTAGAGATCGCTATTACTTCAAAGAACAGAAGTTGAGTCAATTGTTATTTGCAGTTGGAGACCAGACTGGGCATGGAGGGGGGTTACAAATAAATAAATAAACAAAGAAACATAAGTGAATGCATTTGTTTCTTCCTGTACATTAACTTAGTAGAGGCTGCAGCAGGAAATATTAATTAATGCTGCTCACAATGTACCTTTGTTTCTAACTTGAATGATAATTGCCTTTGCCTCTTTAAAATTATATTCTGTATATTTTTCAACTGTTTAAATTAACTTGAGGAAATAAAAAACTAATAATGATCGCTCAATTCACTCATTGACACACAATCTACCTCCACCCTAAACTATACGCACAGGACTGAGCAAAGCCAACTTTGTCTTAAAACACAGTTAGAATTCATGGTGATTTCAGCAGGAGCTGATTTAGGTCAATGCTGAACAAACTTGGAAATGTGACCTCAATTACTCATCATCAGGCTCATTGCAAATTGTAACAGATAAGAAAAAGCAAGAAAAAAATTCTTCCTGATTTTTATTTTTTTAAATCCCCTTGCACCTGCCAATGAATCTTCCTAATTAAAAAAACATTCATTTCTCTGAATACTGTATCTTCATCAAAGCTTTCATCAAAACCTTAACCTTTAAAATCTGCCCTTCAGTGCAGCTTAAATTACTTGTTCATTGTTAACTTAAGGAGCTAAATATGACAACTGCTTTAATCACTGAAATTAAAATTGGTAGTTAGGAGAAGACAAAAAAAAAAGAAGCCTTTTCTGATTTTTAGATGCTTAGGTTCTTTACATCTGTGGTTCAACATACCATTTGAGAGTTTTTCTTCATTGTCACTTCTATTGCTGCAGTAGTTGGCCACACTAAATAACAGATCTGACAGAGGTAGTTAATAAAAGTCACTTTCCAAACAATGCTCCATTGCTACATTGGGTCCAGGGAGAAAAACAGCATTTCTGAAGCAAATTATACAAAATGGCACATTTCAAAGTTAGTATCACTACTGTAACACTGTTCCTATGGACAGCATGGATTACCAAGTCACACTACCAGCTTCATTCCACACTACAGTGACTACAGCAGCAGGTCTGCACAGCCGTGCACATTTGGAAGTGTGTATTATCTAACAAACCGGTACTTCTTCACCCATTGAGATACTTTCTGGTACATATTTTGATCTAGTATGATGGCCAAAATCCTCATTCCAATCTGCCATGGGATTTTATTTTCTTAGTTAAGTAAAGGCATCAACTGAGACAGTAAAGCACCTCTTACCAAATCTGCAAAAAATTTCCAAGTATCCATCAGAATTTTTTTAACTCAGGAGATTTTCTTTTAACTTGCACAGTTTACACAGGAAAACAGATGCAATAAATTTTAAGCTTATTCAATGACTTACTGTAACAAGCAAGCAGCTTGTGAGTGGGATGGAGGGTATGAGTCTGATAAATTAATGAGAAATCTTTTTCTTACAGAGTACAGGAGCCAAGTAGGACTCTGCCATTAGATCCTTTATTTGTGCCTTGCTTTATATTAAACAACTCCTTCTAGAACGAAAGACACAGAAATATCTGTAGTGGTGTGCAAATTCCCATGGTAGGAAGCTTATTATAGGCAGATGCTATCAGGAAACTGATTCACACACCAAGGATCAAATCTGTATACCTGACTGGTGTGGAGTGAAATTCTTCACAATATGCAATCAAAGGTATAAGGACTTGGTTCAACAGGAGCAGATATCAGATGTCCTGCATCCCAGAACAGGAACTGGGGACCAAAACTTGAACTATTTTATTGAGTCCAAAGACAATCCTTCAAACTATCTTTGCATGGAAATTATGAAAGACAATCAAGACACCTGAATGACTACGTGTTCAGGCTAGAGACTTCCACTCCTGTAAGTGAGAGAACCAACAAGCTATGAAAAACAAAGTAATTGGAAAAATTCTATTTTTATACAAAAATACTAAGTGTTAAAAAAAAATAGTATGACTAATCACTGACTTCTTCCTATAGCTGAGAAATCAAGATTCTTAAATTAGGAAGAAAATAATAAAACTGAGTTTCATTTGCATAGGAAAAACATCATCTTTTCACCAGTGGTAATGCCACAGACTTCCTGACTACCAGCAAACAGGACACCATGTGTGCTCTTTGTTGAACAGTATAGAGGACGCGACAATACTTTTAGCATTCTATGGACACGTGCCCACTGCTGAAGGGATGCCTCACTGCTGTTACTAAAAAATGTGTCTCTCTCAAAGCAGAATCCTGCAGTCAGCAGGAGTATGGCTATCCACAACCACACACCAGCTAGAGCATGGCAGCTTTGCTGAATGTTACTCTTAGACATGCATACAAAGTTTTAGAGAGGAAAAAAACCACCAGATAAGGTTAAAGACATGAGCACAAATGGAATTCATGCAATCTTTTAAGAGAATCACTTTTGACTGCCACCACATCCATATATTTGCACTGTTTATTGCAGGTACGTGTTTCCCACTGACACAGGATCAGCTTTAAGGTCAATAACATGACACAAGTTGTGAGATGCAAGGTGATCATTATGATAATGACATTCTCCAAACAGGTAGTATTATTTGGAGGATAATAATTTTAAACAATTCTTGTCACAGAGATTGCATTATGCTTCCACTGCTGTCTTTAAACAAAAAAAGTCTAAAAAGATCAATCACACAAAACCAAGTAAAAGCCAAAGTAAAAGCCTTGCAAATTTCTTTTTATTACTATATCAACTGACTTCCTTTTCTTTCCTCTACCTCTGGAGGAATAAAGAATGACAGCAAATTAACTATTTATAGTTATAAAAATAGTGACTTCCATCTGCTATAACTTGGAACTGCTGTCCCAACAACTTGCATGCTTGATGAGATATGAACAGCAGAATATAATTGGGTAATGTGAGTGATGTATAGTCACTTTTCACTAAAATACCCTTTGAAAAAAAGAATAGAAATATGCCAGCCTGGCAGTATGTGCTAGGTATACTCAGATAATGAGAAGACTTGAAAAATTTTGGAACATTATCTGGAATATTTTTTCCACTTTGGAGAGCTCTAGAGGACCAATATCTCAGCACTACTATCCACAAATGAGTACATTACTAAGACAAGCAGCAAGCAAGTTTAATAATAGATAATATTTAGACAATGATACTAAGAGTCTGGGGAAAAAATACAAGATGAGAGTACAGCTGTTCTCATTTTTAGCCTAGAGTATCTGAGCAACAATTAAAACTTTTTAAAGTGTTCATGTGATACCTCATAGCAGAATTTTTAATGTAACCCAGATTTTTTAAAATCTATATAACAATTCAATTATCCACTGCAATATATAGTAGAGACACTTCTGTCAAATCAAGATCTCACTGAAAATAAAACTGCCAAACAGAAGCATTCAATCATTTTCAGGAATATTAAATAGACTTTACTCACAAGTGAGCACATCTAAACTTTGTGAATAATAAACAAACTTCTCACTTTATCTTCCCCTGCCTGAGCCTTTCCATTTAGGGAACTCCAAAAACGTATCCCATGGGGCATACTGGGAGAAGTTGCAATGTTAGTATTTAACCATAACTGTACTTCAGAAAAGATATTTCCTAGCAACTTTTGTCAACAATATTTTTTTTCACATGGAAAAGGAGGAACAAAAACTTATGTTTAAATAGGCCTTGTGGTCTAGGAAATAATTTAGCAGACAAGGTCTTTCTCACAAATCTGCAGACATTATGGACCACTCACTCATCTGCAGCCAGTGGTTTTGCTTCTTTAGGAGAATAAAATCCCTTTGGTTCGTCACAGAGGAAAAATATGATTTTAAGCTATACTTTGAGTACTTTATCATATTTTCTCTTAAATCCCTGTTAAGATTTATTTTTCAAAGACAAACAGCACTTCTGAAAGGGACATTCTCTTTTACCCCTGAACAACTCCAGCTCTAAGATATTTGTCTCAGAAGTTGGTGACTGAGCAAAAGCAGAAATTATAATTTAAATGCCAACAGATTTTTATCTTCAGAAGAGTTCAGATGATTACTCCACTGAAAGAAATTAATAGCAAGGAAGCTCACAGGAAATAAGTTTTTAAATAATCTCTTCCAGCATAGGAGTACATTTCTTTTTTATTTAATCATTGCAGGAAGTAACTAAATAAAAACAGTCATAATTAAGGCAAGGTTAAGTAGCATGATGGTAAACATCTTTTACTACTTGCTGAGGACAACAAAACCTTCCATTTGGATTTGTTTCAAATGATTGTGGTTAACCTGTCATTTACCCTTCTGGAAGAACTAAATCTGGGGTCATAATGGAATCTAGATCCCTGACTGCAAGGATGCTCAAGTTCCCAAATGTTTCTGGCATCTGAGGAGAAATATCTGCATTCTAGAGAAGGATGAGAGAGTAGCTAAGTAAGACTACTTATGACTACCTTGATTACACTGAGGAATAAATCACTTTCACATTATGTTTACTGAAGAAGGCTTCACTTTCCCAATGTGGGTGATGCCTACGTACTGAAGGGTAAAAACATTGTTTCCCCTGCTGATTCTTTAGCATATAATTAGCTTTTAGTGAACTAAAGAATATGTGAATAAACAAGTTAAAAAAAACCCTGTTGACAATTAAAGGTAAGGTATAGTAAGTTCTTTCATATTTTGTCACAATGGAAAAGTTAGAAGCACGTGATGATCTACCTATCTGCATGGCAGATACCTAAAGTACATCGCTGCAGAAACTAAGCCTCCTAAATGTGGGGCTTAATGGTTCAGTTTGCCACCACAATATATGCTTTATTTATGTACATACACAGTGATGCATGTGCTTATGACCGTAAAAGAGAGCAGCCACAGTGCTCTGTAACTTCACTGCATTCTTGAACTCCCACCCTCACAGTGGTGGACATACATGGAAAACAACTCTGTTTGCCTGATCAAAGAAATGCAAACTCCTTGTAACAATCCACTTTAATTTAGGAGGGATGGGATGGCCTTATTACATGCACATGAGATTTAAGAAAACAATATGTATAGATGTTTTGTTCCTTTCAGTTATTTACTTTTGCTTGTATGTATATGAGGAAAGGCCAAGCATGAAATTGGAGCTGTAAAGCAAGGCAGTATTTATTGATACGACTCTGCTCTGAGAGCTCTATAGGTGTGCAGCAAAGCAAGAAGGGTAAAGGGGCTGAATTATTCATTGAACCTTTAAGGATCAACAAATAACACTTACGTGAAGAATGCCTGTTTTGCAGCAGTAGGTGTGAGGTGTACATAAAAGAAAAGAGATTTTACAAAATCCATACTGTAAGACCACTATGGAATTTTTTTCTTATTAGTAATTTGGAGAGAAAATACTAGCAAGTTATTTACAGGAGGTACATAGCACAATTTCTTTTTTAAAGAAATTGACTTAGAATAACACCTTGAATACTGCACCTACTATAGTAGTTTCAAAGGAAAAAATTGATAAAAATTGGTAACAGGAAAAGCCTTTTTTATCAAGCAATTACAGCACTGGAATAAAAAAAAATCTCATATTAGCACAAACTTAGTAAAAGAAATTAAAACATGTGAACTACACCTAACAATATAGATATTACAGTCTAGACATACATTTCTATCCACTGCTCCTGCTGTGGCACTACCAATTTTTCCACAGAGGGTGGGCAACAAGTGTTGGTAGTCTCGTAACTGCAGCAATCACAGCAGAAGGAATAATGGTGATATCCGACATCACAGTAAGACTACTGCATCACCAAAGGCAGCATTGGGAGCCCTACTCTGTCACAGGCAGATTGATCTAGATGGACTGAAACTGAGGGGATATACTCATGGAGTGTCATTTCTCGTATCTCACAAATTAGATCCAATGTTGGAAAAGCATTTAAGACACATACTGCTTTCTGTTTTCCACAAAAAAAAAATAATAAAAAAAATTACCAAACCCATCACCTGTATTTCAGCATGGCACAGTTTCCCTCATGTGACAAAAATAATTTCCTTAATGAGTTATCAGTTGTAAACATCCACTTGCTCTTTACCTATGGCAGGCCCACATACCACCAATAAAGTGAAAGAGTTTATAGTTTGAAGCTCTCAAAGAGTAAAACTAGATTGTGATGAATTCTCCTCACATTTCATAATAACATAATTTCTTTTACATAGAGATTATCTTTCTTGTTTTGAAGTCTGTACAAAATAAATAGCGTTTCCAGAGAATGGAATAATTCAATTGCACTTCTGCTTTTAATTAACTGCAGCAACTATTTGTTATTTTGCTGTACTACAACCTACATATGTATGAAATGGAAGGCAGGTAAAATAAAGTTTTAATTTTAAAGCTTTTAATTCAGTGTTACTCCTTCAGCACAAGTTTTGTAAACTCCTTGATGAAAACAAACAGCTGGCTGTTACAGAATGATTCTGTAAATGAAAGTAGTACATACATAACTTGAGCAAGAGCAGAGTCCTGTTCTCATAGGACTTGTGTAAGTCATGGCAAGGAGCCAGTATTACCTGAGTAACTTCCAGTTTGGTAGCCAAGATGATAGAGATACAAAAGTGTAAAGCAAAGTCATAAAGCAAATCAGAGGCAAAATATTCACCAACAGCTGATTCAACATTGAAGGTGGATGCACTGCTCTTCTGCCACTAGTACTCACTGATAAACTCAGGATTGCTTTTAAAGGACCAGCTCTTCCTAGACATTTGCCAGAACTGCAAGAGGATGGTTTGGGACTGTATTAAGAATGCATATTACAACAATTAAAAAACTGGAGCAGAAACTCCCAGTGAGCCAGTTCTGCTTTTGCAGAAAGGTGTGAATGACCTACCACCCTGGGCACACAGAGTGTGGCCACCACACTGGCCCTGCTACACCCCAGAAACCCTTTCAGAATAAACTGAGCTGGAATTAAACTATAGGAAAAGGTCATGTGAAATTACTACATAACTATCATGCTTTCCCTCTGACTTTCTATAAAGCATTTGCACTCTGTGTAACACTTCAAACATAGGTCTGCTCTGACAGGAAGACGTCGATCCACAGTCTGCATTAGATCTTATTTTGAGCCAACAGTTAGGTCAACAAGAATGAAGCCTCTTTGCTCTCTATCACAGGGATTTTAGAGTTGCACCAAGTCCTATCTCCAGATTAACATTCTACACAATATTTAATAACTTGTGGCTAGTGAGTGCATATTCCCCTTTTATGTCCTTTACCCCATGTTACTGTTATTCTATACTTCTCTACGTGCAACTGGAAATCCATCTATTCAGCTTGAAGCCAAGCTTGTCTAAATCACTCCCAAATTCATCACTTTCTATGGCAGTTTCAGCTCAACAGAGGATTTTATCATGTTTGATGTTCTTTTTCTTAAATCTTTAAACACATTACTTACTGAATACATACTTAATATCTTCCTATCGGAAACACAGTCATTTCACCTCCCTTATATCAAACTGCATCCACTCACAGACTCTCTGGCTGCTAGTCTTTGACATGACCCTGGGTCCTCTGCCACAATTTCTAACTTTTAGTTATTTAAGGCTGAATCCCAAACAATTATTCAGATAACTTCCCCTGCTGTCAATCCAGACAGAAGAGAAATCTCTTAACATCTCTCCACAAAGTTTACTATATAAAATCCTCCAAAACTTCAGGGGAGGGGGGGAAAGGAAAAGAATGAAAAATACATGCAGCAAACTGTTCACTGCCAGAGATGTCTATCAAAGGGATCACTCTCTAAGCTCCAGATGGCAGGTCTCCTACAGGAAGCAGCTGGTCCTTTGGCAGCATGTCCTCAAAAAGTGCCAATGGCTAAGTCTGTCTGTAGTAATTCAGGGCCACCACAGGAATTTTATGCTGAAATTATTTCAGCTGTACAGGCTAAGCCTTTGCTCTTCAGTGGACCAGAGATGGTAGTCAGACCCACTGTTCTATCATGTACCACCCACCACGCCAGAGATGCTCTCTTCAATATGAAGGGGCACATGGGTGTACCATGTGCTATGAACTGCTCTTCACATAACAACAGAAGTTGGTAAACTTGTTTTATTAGTCAGGCCAGTGTATGCAGCTCCTTCATTACTGTATGTATAAAACAGATAGCAAACCTACAGTAATAATGGGTGTAAGAAAATGAACACCACATTGTGTCTTATACATAGGGATGACACCCTGATTTCCTTACTTGATTTTTTGATTCAGCCCTTAAGCAGAATTCTTATAAGTGCAATACTGCTTGTTTTATTACAATTTCTAAACTTAATACATTCCATAGATAAAAAGCTAACCATAAACAGATTCTGTTTTTAAATTTCTCTTATTTCTGACCAGCATATTTAGTGCATAGTTCTACCTTATTTCCTGCCTCTGCCCCCTCTGCCAGTCCTCTAGGATCTCCTGACAACAGGAGATAGGTAGCTTGCTTTCAATTACACTTTTAAAGCCATAAAATGTGCAGCTCCCTTCCCTTCTTTATAAAACTCTCCTCAACACTTTGAAGATGCCGATTCCTCATTACAGTGTTTGTAAGATGACTACCTAACTTCTCCAAACAGCAATTAAACTCTGTGGGTGTTCAGCAACCTTGTTCTGCACCACTGTACAATGTGCTCACAAATTCATAGCATTGATCTTCCTACATCAGCTACCCTGGTCCACAGAGAATGCAATTCCCTAAAAATTAGAACACCTTCTAAGTTATGTAAGTACAGTAATAGCTCAGGAAATAGACAATGACACACAATGTCAAGATTTCCAGTCGGGCTGCGAAGCCCTGCTTACTCCACACATCAGTGGCACAAGCTGTAGCCCAATTAAACTCAACAGTGCACAGGTGTTCCCACAAATGAGTAACAAAAGCAAACTTCCCTTTAGGGTTCTGAAAAAAAATTAGTTCTTTAACTTCTTTAGGCCTTCAAGCACCAAATAGATTTAGAAAATGGGAAAGACAGAGAAAATGACATACAGAGGAATAATATGAATTACAGCTTAATGTAATTCAACATACTTATACTAGAAAATACATATGCTCCTGGTTTACTCATACAAACTGAGACTAATAAAACATTTTAGGTCCACTTTTGTTTTAGCTCAGTGTTAAAGTAGTTCTTATAACCTGGGAAAATAGCATGTATCATCCAAAACATAAAATGCAGTATTTCTAAATAATATTCTAAAGCTTCATCTTTTGTCCAGCTATCTGCAGCAAAGACAATTTGGGGCAAAAGTAACTCAACAACCTGTCTACAATTTCAGGCATCATTTCAGTGTGTCTGTGAACAGAATGGAATCAATTCACATAAAATAGGAAATAGAAAATGTGACCATCTCATTTCAGAAACCTGAAAAAGCTTCCAACTGCAATGTACCAAAGAGCTAATTGAAAGACAAAATGAAGGAAAACAATTCTATGGAAATGTATGAACGGGGAAAAAAGCCTACATAAAATTCACCTTAGAATAACCTGTTTAATGTAAGAAATCCACTTCATTTTCATGTTAAGAAATTAATCAAGCTGAAGATTTAGAGAGTTTCATTCACGAGTAAAACATTATTATATTATACCAAGAAAATTGTTACAACAAAATGAGCAAATGTATGTTTATTAATTAAACTACTAGAGAGCCAAGATATTACAGTAGTTGTCAGCATGTAGGATTCATAGATTCACATTCGCTTAATAAAAATAAGAGCACTTATACCAAGTAATTGTTTCTAATTTTTTAACAGAAGTTATAAGAGAAGCTGTGGGGCTGTATGGTGAGCACAAACAACAAAAATTTAATTACACTGTGAATGGCAGCCTTTTCAATTTAAAGTAATATTTGACTTTATTGATAGGACCACCCAATATCATAGACATGCAGATGGTCAATTGTCTTATAAATTATTCTAACTGGCAGATTTTCAGCTCATACAAAGATATTCCTTAATAATACTGTTAATACTTACTCACGGAACAAAAAATTTTGGTCATTTTATAAGGTAACTGGTCCTAGAAAATGAATAGGTCAATGGAGGAAAAGTGGGTGTTCAAAACTCAAGATACTTAAAATAATAAAGGAAAATAATGCAGCTTCATTTGGTAGACCATGGGACAGCATTATCTCCTAAAATAGTAATTTCAACTGCAGAATGATAATGTGGAGTATCTTTGGTCCTGCAGCTGGGTAGACATAACCAATTCATTAAGAGATGCCATTTTCAATACTTTTGCTTACCTGACATGTTATCAGTTAAGAAAGACAAAACAATACCTTGTAAACTGAAAATGGAAGATGGATCATTGAGTCTCTGGGACCAGAAACCAGAATTTGATGTGTCAGTGTGTATGACTGCTTACTGACCCATGCCTACTGCATCAAATCAAAGCACTTCCAAAGAGACAAGAAGACACATAAAGTTCCATGCACTCTCTGAAAAATCTATTCACATAAATTCTTTTTATTTGCTCTGAAGAAAAAGGCTCAGAGGCAGGATTGTATCTTTCTGTGCTGAGCTCAGATTATACCCCTCCTTTGTAAACAGCTGAGGTGAATTGCAATATGTACACAGAAAAAAAAGCTTTTCAAAGAAATAGTTATTTATAGGTTTGTTGTTTTCTTTTTTTTTTTTAACTGTGCAAAAATAATGATCCCTCTTTCTCATTCTTAACAGGATGGCAGATGATGCTTGATGACAATAGCACTGGTGAACAACTTCTCTTTTGTATTGTTTTTCTTTTTTAATTGGGGTTGCATGGAAATAGAAACCTGAGTGTGAAATTCTGCAACGTTTGTCTGCAGATTTCACAAGACTTAGTCCATTGTATCACACAGTATGAAGATCAGTCAGGAAGTTGACTTTTCAAGCAGAACAGTTTTTTATACCCTTGGCCTGGTTCCCTGCCAAAAGCCAGTCAATCTTACAAACTCTGGAAAACCAGCTGTGGTCACCTTGGAACTTCTGCTTAGGTCCAGCCTGGAAAAGAGACTTACTTTTTTGAAAGTAAAATTTCTGCTTTTCCAGGACTGCTGTGCTTTCCCAAAGACTCAAATGGTCAAAGGCACAGTAAATCAAACACAAAGGTGAAGGCCAAGAGATAGCGACATGACACCCCAACTGTCTTAAGTAGTGGCAGTTTTGCTGTTCATGCTTTGGAAACACTGGTACGTTCCTAATGAGACACAGTGTTTTACATCTGCTTTCAAAAGCCAGTCTGAGTTAACAGTGGCAGAACAGCTCTTTTCTAAAAACTTGCCACATATTGGGAAATAACTGGATGAAAACAATCAAAAGGGAATTAATTTTTTTCAACTTTTGAACTCATTACTTTTGTTCTGAGTAGCCTGGAAACCTAACTAATGAGCTCTGGACAGTGCATGGAGCTGACATTTTTGGAGAAGAAATCAGAGAAACTTTGTTTTTCTTCTTTGCTAGTTCATCAGATTTTGTTAAGATGGCTGAATGAAGCCTAGACCTGGTAGAGATACGATTACAAACACTGGGTGCAGATGCACCCTTTGGCATTTTCATTAAAAATATTTTTCAATAACACTAGTGAAAATTCTGGAGAGATTACACTAGGGTGAGAAACTATTTTCCAAAACAGCCTTAGGAAAACAAACAATAAAGAAAAGCTACAGGTAACCTTAAGTATGTCACACTTCTTGTCAGACAAGTTTCATACTTGTAATGATACAAGTATGTCACTTATTTAAAAGTAAGATTATATATGGCAGCAACTGTCATGTAAACACAAATTGGTTTGTGGTTGCTGTTTTGTTTTGGTTTTTTTCCGGTCACAATCCATGCAGAAGGAATTGAGGGGAGATAGGAAAATATGGCTCAAAACAGTTCACTCAGAACCCTCTCAGGCACTTATGTGATGACGTCATTCTTAATGTGCTACAAGACATCCTCAATAAGGGAAGAAACGGAAGCAAGTTCCACCATTAAATGTAAATCTTCTCAGGGAACAAGGAAGCCTTAACAGACTCTTAGATCCTTCTAGAGAAAGCATGACAACGTGGTCCTTAATTTCAGAAATAACCCACTATTGTATCCTAGTTTCATTCCACTGATCTGGAGGGCTTTTCTATAAAGGCTGGAGATGAAATAGAAAGAAAATCAAAACAAAAAAATCCTTTTAATTGCAAGTATAACCAAGGGGAAACTTAATTTCAGAAAATGTTAAAAGACATTAAAATGTTATCTTTTTTCCCTCCCCTCCTTATACAATAGTAGATAATCCTCTGAATTACAAGACACATTTTACATATAGCCATAAACTACGTTACTAAAATACTGATACAGTCAGACGTGGTTAATTCAAGCCAGTTTTGCTTCTCATTAAGATTTAACAGAGGTTGAACCATTTATGGTATAATGTCATGCAGACTTTGTGACAAAGAGAACACAGCAAGCATGAATTAAGTGGGAATACAACAGCAACTGAATTACACTAAAAATAAAGACAAGATGTGACGTGGAGAAAACAACTTTCTCTTGGCCTAATGGTAAGGGGTGGAGACAAGAGCAGCCACCCTTCTCCGAGAGTTTACATGCGAGCAAGATTTTGGTGGCCCCTTCTCATCTGCTACCTTCTTTGCTCAGTGGGTGCCACAGGTATGTATGAGAACACCTCCCTGCATGCCACACAAGCCTTGGTACCCCCATTTCAATTTCAGCCATCCATCACAGCTTGGTGGTGGGGCCTGGGCTCTAGGCTGCACGAACAGGCAATGTGGTTAATCTAAATGCACTTTTAAATCCATTGTGAAATAAAGGAGTAATTCAACTAACTGCATTAAAAACACAAAGTCATCACTGCAGAATGGCAGTACACGCACTGTAATGTTAGATCAATGTAAGATACAACTTTATTCAATCAGGATGAAATACCAGCATGTAGTAATTGTGACAACAATAACAATGTACTCTTGAGAAGTGTTGCAAAGCTGTGACAAAGACATTGCAGGTAATTTTAAGTTGTCTGTACTATCGGACACTGCAGACCAGCCAAGAGCAGCAAAAATCCTTTGAGTAAGACGTTTAATGAGGCAAAAATAAGCAAAAACATTGATGTACTCAGATCTAGTCCTAAGATGCTCACTGAAGCATTACTATGATGTTGGCTGTTATTTACCATCAGAAAATTGCCTAAGCTGAGACTGACAGGACAAAATTTAGGCAAAAAATGCCAAGTTTTTAATTCTTATAGAACCCAAGTACCCATTGATGAAGAAAGTTGTTCACAAAAAAATTATTTGTTGCAAAATAACTAAATTGGAAAATCCAAACAATTGCAGATTAAAAAGAAAAAAAAAGGTATGCTATATGCACATTTCTACAGCATTACGTCTCTCAGCAACCATAAAAATATACATAAATGTAAATCAAACATTGAACCCATAAGTTAAGAGAACCTGCTGGTCTACCTTGTGACCATGGATTGTTACCTCAAAGTAGTTACAAAAACATGGGAAAAAAGAATGGGAAAAGAAACATTCTTACTGACGAGTATAGTAAAATTATTATTAAATTCCAGAGGGAAGCAGCAAATACCATCTTTTCCAATAGGCAACTGGAATCTACAGAAATTCTGACTTGGAATTAATTTATTGCATTTATTTAGAAAAAAAAAAATCAAGTAGAATAACTTTTCTTAGTAATTTTTGAGTTCTTGGAAAATACACCTCCCTCTGGGTTCCACCAACAGGAATCAAATGTGCATTAAATTCTTTATGTAATGTTTTAATATTAGAAAAACTGTGATCCCATTCAAGTTTGCTTTTTATGGCCACTTACACACATATTAATGGTATAGAGCACATAAATACTTTGGGAGTTTCAGGAGCTTGTTTAAGTGAAAAGACACAGCTCCAGGAAGACAGAGGCTTTCTTTCCAGCAGAAGAGAAGTCTGCTCTCTGTCTGCGACAACACAACCAGAATTTCTCTGATCATACATTTATCCTTCAACTATCCTGTTGCCTTTTTACCAGCAGAACAGACAAACACATCCTTCCTTAACATCGGACTACAACACCCATCTGACTAATTATTAAAGAGCAGATAAATGATTCCTTTTTTACTGTACATCATAACCAGAGCTCTTAAAAATGTAAAAATCAAAGAATGTAACTCATAGTGGGCATATTAATTCACATTACATTTGAAGGCATTTCCAGGCTTTACAGCAGAACTAAAAGGTAACTTTCGAATCTGTTTCACAAAAGCAGCTTGATGTCACATCTCCAGCATTTCTGAGTGTGACAGCACTGAACAGATCTACAGAGGCTAGGTGAACTAGAGACTAAAATTTTGCACACCCTCCTTGAGCAAAAAGCTACATTGCAGCTACGGTTTAACTCTGATGAGGTAAGGAAAATTTTATGGTGACGCAGGACTTTTCACTTGCACTCTTACTTCTGACAAACACAGAGAGTATAAATAGTAAATAAATCACAGGTGTCTATTATTTATCATGCAGCAACCTGGAACTTCCTTCTGACGTCAACAGAAAAGTAACTAAAATATTCACAAGTGCCCTAGTTTTCAATATTCACTACAATTGTAGTGAATAAGTACAACTGCAACCAAGCTCTCCTGGTTTCACAAAGAAGTCTTGGCTGATGGATGGTTCCCTCACAGAGGAGCAAGGCACCATCAGAGGAAGGGTGTTGTCCACAAAGGCACAACTGTGCAGTTGTTTTGTAGTTCCGCTCATTTGACTGGGTAGTATGACACTGTCACTGGGCTAAGCTTTCTGCAAACCTTCAACCTGGTATTTTGGAAATCAAAATAAAACAGAGCAATTTCACTGTGCATTTTTATCAAAATGTAAACGGTAACCTGTTTGGAAGTTTAGGTCTAGCCCCATCAAGAAATGTGCAGATACATTTCCCACTGTATGCTAAGCAGTTTGTACCTACACACACAGTAAAGGAAGAGTTGTCTAAACTTAATATGCATTCCTTCTTTGTGTCTAAAACTGTGGCTTTGTAATGGGATAGGCAAGTTCAGTGGAGATTTGGAAGTATATACAGGTCTATAATTGAATAAAATATTCCCCAAAGTTAAGGTATTATTCACAAATAAGTTTTCTGTTCAATTGAATGCCTTATATCGCTTCTTTGAGAAGACAGCACAAGAGATTTTGAAGCAAAATCTCATCAGTATCACTGTTTTCCTACTTATAGACCAGAAAACTAACTAACCTTCCCAATTGTGTGAGAGAAGAGAAAGAGAGAATTCTGCTAAATAAGAATGAAACTCTGATACTGACATACAAAGTAAATATAGAAGCTTGAAGCGAATAGCAGGGCACTTCTTTGGGTAATCCTATGTTAAGATTACAAGTGTGACTACCAGGACAATGACGAAAGGTCCGGTAAAATGTCTACAAGACAGACTAGTGAAATTAATGAGAAAAAATTATGTTATCACTGTCAAAATAGATTGGTACTACTTAGATGTAATTAAGTGAAAAATTCAAAGAACATATTCTTCAGATTTATGGGACGGACTCATTAATAAGTTGTGAACAACATGTCAAATTAGATGACAGAAATTACATTAAAATACTGAAAATACCACATTTGTGGGTTTTAAGAAAACCTTAAAACTGTATATTCCTTTTACATCTTTATTGCGTAGTGGTTTAGACCACTACTTGTTAGGTGGGAGGACAGATCATACATCCAATTATTATCACTATTATCACTGTTATTATTATTAAATCAAACCTTGCTTTTACAGATGATCCAATGGTAGCAAAAGAGGCAACAACTCATATCTGAATAAATGGAAGACGTTTGTAGCTGATGAGCAATGAAGCAGATCAGAGATGGTCAAAAAGAAAAGGAGTAAAGTTTGAAGTTTTTGCATATCCTACTAAATGAAAATGACAAAATACTACTGACAAACTGTCTTCCATAAAGAGCATAATTTATTTTTTTTTAAAAGAAGAGGAGATTTTAAAAATGTAGAATGAGATGTCACTTATTCTACTTCAGCCTTTTAGAAGGGGCTTATTCTTTTATCTCGGTTATCCACTTCTAACAAAATAACTGGTGCAAGCTTGGTGCTACCTCCAGGTCCCATTCTTAATCCTTCCTTATCTGCTTAGTCCTCAGACTGAAGGCCTGCCACTGTTCTTAATCATGATGACTCCCAGATGGGAGTCATCCCATGAGGACTGCATATTTGGTAAACACTTGGCATAGGTCCAAGACCGTACTTCAGGTGGAATGCACAACACAGAAGAAAAGGCAGCTTTAAAGTCTTTACGTTGGCTTTATGGCAGTTAAGGTCAGGCCATGCCTAAACCCACATAAGTCTTTTCAGGTAAAACTAACCTGTTTAGATTATTTGAGCCAAACAGTGAGTCTATACCCAATTGGCACTTGAGTTAATAGGACTGTGACACTTCTGATTTGTATAGTAAGAGGTCCGCACACACTGTTACAGCTCCTCTATCTAGAAGCCCCCAGTTTTGATTCTGCTTGGCAAGGACATTTGGGTCCAGGCATCGTTCACTTGACAAAAGGAATTTTGCTTCACTGGACACTGCTGCCCCCAAAACAACCAATTTTCTGTCTTCCACAGACAAAGAACTGCAAATGAGGAATGACTCACCATTCAGTACCCCCCAAAGGATTTAGTGTGATGAGACATGTAGAGGCACTAATAGACTGTGAAAGAAGTGTGGGCTAAACTAATTGAGTAGTATCGATCCACTAGTGCCAGGGAGATTATCATGAGCATCTACTTGCCTAGATGCAAAGTCCTCACAATATGGAAGATTTGAGACAAAGTGAGAGAACTGGGGAAAAATTCAACCCTCCAACTGACACTCAGCTGTGCATTTAGCAAACCCTGTTGCGGTAATACTTAACACACACACTGCATAGCTTAATTTATCTTCAGAGCTTCACAAATATTAGCTAATTAATCTTTCACCATTGCAGTTTCACTCCAAAGCACATCTTAATTTTTCTTTATAATTGAAGCTAAAGATTTAAACTGGCACAGAACTATGCACTCTTTCTAAGGAGGAAGCTCCATGACCTCATCCTACTTAATTTGTTACAGCTAAAAACTTTTTAAAAAATGGATAGAGAAAATATACATATTTATAGAATAAACTACAATAATTTTTCTGATTACTATTTAAAATAAAATGCATATTGACAGTCATAACAGTCAGTAATCCTGTTTTACTGCAAGTTTAATGAGGGATTTGTGGTTGAAGTTGGTACTTTTGCATTGAAGCTGGCTGAAGTACTAAGATATCAAGCGCTGACTGATTACTGTCTAATTACAAACCCATAAACAACTTTATATGGCTAGAAAATTATTCCCCTAGGTCTTTGCAGTGTTGCCATCAAGACTAATTTCAAGGAGGTGCTTAACTTGTGCATTATATTTGACATAAAATTTTCTGGTTGGACATTTTGCCATTAGTGCTGGTTAAAATCTGGATGAAACTTTCCCAGCTCTCTTTGCAAGAAAAAAGTTTTATCTCTTGCCTCTGAAAATCATTTATACATTTATTTTTATTTCTAGAACTTAGTTTCTATTGAAGCTGAAAATTGCCTCAAGAGACATGGCAGTTTTGCGAATGCATAAATGTTTGCTCAAGACAAGAAATAAACAACTCACTGCAACTCAGCTGTGAAGGGGTGGAAAGTTTAGCAGGTATGCTCATTGTGTCACTTCTTACTCAGAGCATTCAGAAACACATAGTGTGTAATTATTTACAAAATTATTTATCCCTGTAAGGCTGAGAAACACTTCCGAGCTCTTTTGAATTAATGCACAACCTCCTCCTCTTTCACAATACAGCAAATGGACAAGGTGAAGTTTGAACTGTGTAAAACTACAACTCTTCCCTCCAGGTGATGCAAAATAGGAAAGAAATAAGTAGAATGAGCCAAGAGTGAGAGTAAGGCACGAGGAACCTGTCTTCAACCGAAGAGAGGGAAAAAGGTAGATGTTTGTTTCCAATGGCTTGATTTTGGAACTATCTTATGAACTCTTTGCCTATGGCTTTAGATTATCTGACTTTGTGAAATATCTAGATGACAACACAGGCAAGCACAAGTTCATTTGGATGAGAATTAATAGAGGATTAGTGTGCCATCAAGGTTTGCAAATCTAAATTGCTCCCAAGAACACTAAAAACAGATGTTAATAATAAAATATTTTATTACTCACATATATTTTAATAAAATGGCAAGTTATTAATAGAATTGATGTGACTTCTACTAATGTCTTAGCATTTTTCTTAAATCAGAACATGAATTTAAGTGAAAAATGACACATTGTAGGGCATCAGTCTTTAAGGACACTTCACCTTTCTACACTGATGCCGTTTTAAATAGCATATCTGCTATTTATTTCTTAATGTCTTACTAAACAGCTTATCTCATTATCTAGCTGTATGACACACATTTTACACTACCACACTGTGAGGTCAATTAAAGTTTTTGTTAAAATAATACAAGAATAGAGGATATGACTTCCTTGGTGAATACTTTAAAAGCCAGCCTCAGGTTTGTTTGATTTTTTTGCAGTTTATGCAAATAAGCCATTAAGCTCCCAATAAAAACTTCACATTTCCCAACACACTTTCAACTCATTTTTCTAATCTGAAAGGGTAAATCTAATTTGAGAAGTGTATGGCTTGAGTACCGTTGCTGCGTATAATCCATTTCCTTCATAACAGAAGGGATTCTTACCCATTTTTCTAATAAATAGCCTATTGTATTTACTGCATATTATGTTTTTGTTTGTACCTCAGCATATTTTGCTTCACATAAAAATAATATCTTCCCTGCTATTTTAAGAGCTAAGTACATTTTCTTAAGAACTTGACTGACTGAACAGCTTAAAAATGCTGAAAATTCGAAACAACTAGCCATTTCCATTGCATTCTCTGCTGCTGACTGTCCTGTAAATCTACAGCTTTTACCACAGAATTGCTCAGTTCAATAAATCTCTAAAAATATACAGTTATGTTTGCCCCTCTTTTCTGTGCTTCCCAAATAACTGCATTAGAAGTCTCTTTAAAAAAAAAAATGCAAAAAACAAGAAACCGGCAACTGGTATTGACTACCAAGCCCAATGAGAGATTTGCACAGGGTAGTAGCACTGGTACCTGCAGTGCTGTCACAATACTCCTCTTTCCATCCAACTCAGCATGTTTTAATCCTGGTAGTTTGGCTGAACCCACATTAAGACCTAAATCACATACCTCCATGGTCTTTTGCTCAATAAGTTTGTATAAACATATTAAAGGAAGGCTTTTCTTCCCCCCTTGGAAGATGTACAAATCACATTGGTTTTGTGAATGACAATGAAGCTGCTTAAACAGGTTTCCCATCTGTCTGTCCCTTGACTGTTCATTTCTGTTCTCAGGAGTGTCAAATCTTTATCTACCTGAGATGTGCTGTTATAATTTATAGTACAGCTGATCAGTAAACAAAATCCCTAATCTGCTATTGATTAAAAATAAACTTAAAATTTATTTATAAATTAACTCATTCATTCTGTGTTATTTCTGTGAAATGGAAACCAGGTATGCAAAATGTCCCAGAAAGCCTTGCAACAGGCATGTTTGAGTGTCACGGCATCTTTTTTGTATCAAAACAAGTAAGCTTCTGGCTACCATTTTCCCCTATAGCCAATGAGAAATGTGTGAATATCATCTACCCTTATTTACATCTTCTGCTGAAAGGTTTTGTACAGATAACACCTCAGATTTAAAACTTCCTCCATTAGTCAGAGAATGCAGAGAAGTGTTACTGCCAACAATTAGACATTCATCTGAAGGTTTTTTGAAGCTAACTTGTACAACTATATAATGCTATAGTTCTCCTTTTCCTAGGTGCAGAAATGTGAATTTATTGGCTTTGTTCATCCTATACTGGAAATATAAAAGAAACAACATGAAATAGATGATAACATTATCACAAATTCAGATTACATTCTGAGTTTTTACTCTTTTTAGGGAATGCTTTAATTTACCCTGCCTACAATTTCTGAGCCTCCAACATTTGGAATAAAATATGCATTTGTGAGTTTGAGTATTTTCTTTTCCTCCTCTATTGCCTCACTGCTTCATAACTTCTGCAATTTTTCCTTCCTGCTTACAGAGATTTCCTTGAGAGGAGCTAATAAATCCTTGCCCCTTAAAGATGCTGTTAAAGTTTCCATAAAGTTAGAGCTGCCTAGTATATAAATACACATACCATCTTTATGCTGCTGACTTTTGCACCTATTAGGGTACCCCATGGCATGGCATCCTCTCTGGCAAGGGAGGATCAGATTTTGGAGAGAAAGGCAGAAGCCTCTCACTCTTGGTGCAAAACAGGATGAGAAGGGGAAGGTAGACACCTAGGAGATAATTTTTTAAACATTATTGTTTCCATGTCCTTCTCAGCTGCATGACCAAAGTCATTCATCTCCAAGCTCCTACTAAGAGATTCTGGTACTGGTAGAGGATCAGGGAAAGCAGAACACTCGCTGCTCATCCTGATGATGCTGTGCCACTGTGAAAGGGGAGATTTATGGGCTCAGAAGGAATGCAAGTGGTATAGAGCATAATTTAGGATCTTTGACGTGAGGGCACTCAGTAGACATTACTCCTAAACTGGCATCACAAGGACCAGCAACTGACCAAAATAAGAAACTGCATTTAAAGTGAGGCTGGCCATTAGAGCTACATGCCAGTGAGAAGAGAAGCAGAAGGAAAAAGAGAGCAAAAGGTTTGACTAACGGAACAGGTTAGATCTTGATTCTACCTAAAATCTTTCTTGAATTACGTATAACTGGGATTTAATGACAATTTTCGTTTCACCTTTTCATTCTTCCAATCTCTTTATGTCCTGTGTAGGTCAGCAGGATTATCACTAACAACTTTTTCTCCATCATGGTTGCTCTCTGTCATATTCCTTAGTTAACATCTGTACTTTTTCCCAATTAAATTTGACTACATAGAACTCTCTCACTGATTTCTCACCAACTTGTTATTTATTTGAAGCAAGTGCTATACCTCTGAGCAGACATATGTCTCCATTATATTATTTCTACATGTCGTGTTTATGTATGTGTGGTGAAAATGAGAAGGCTTGGTTAGACAAGATAGCAGAAGCACATGTTTTCCTGGATGAAGGATCTGAAACAAAAAATAAATAAATTATGTTGAAGAAATGAAATTAAATGAAACAAAAGAAAAGAAACAAAAAAATGAGACAGAATTGCTAATTTGGGAAGTGTTAAATATAGACACATTCAAAGGCACTCAGCACCATGTGAATATTCTGAGTGGTGACCATGAGACAAGGCAGTACATTTTCTTTGAATAATTTTTTTATTTTTCTGGTTGATCGCCCTCATACCCTCCTTCAGGTAACATCCTGAAACTATAAGCCACAAACACCTGTGACAGTATTTTATCTTAAACTGCAAATTATTACTGTAAGTCAGAATGTCCTGCTGAGAAGCAGGAGACCTGGGGCCTTGGACATAGATATCCCTGCCGATACTTTAAGGCTCCCTGCAGTGCCATGCATGTGGATCTGTTCTCCTCCAGTGAACAAAAATCTCTACGGCTAATTAGCAGTATGCATAAATAACTTCTGTGAGAGAGACATGTTCTGGAAGTAGTAATTGGCATGCTGTCGAGCTTTGATTTGCAGTTATATTGCATGACCGACATACAGCTGGAAAGAAAACACTCATTGCCTCAGCCTACTGTAGTACCTACTTAAATAGCTTAGATGAGTGGAAATGGAAATAAAGTGATTATTCCAATAATCAAAGGCCCACAGGAATACACTGAGCCATGAGAAATTTACCCTCATTTAATAAACTGTTTAAAATTAGCACTGAAAAAACAGCAAGAAAGTCAAAAGCTGTACGAAGTTCAGCTGACCTCACTGCAGCAGCACAGGACAGGAGTATGTACTGAGCAAACAGGGACACATTCATCTTCCCAGTCTGTGCTGAAAAACACCAACTAATGTCTCTAAAGGACTCTGACTCGACTTGAAAACAACAAGAATGACATTTAAATTGTTTGAATATCATTTATCTATTTAGATTTACTGAAACATGCTGCCCTTTGCTCCTATCCTCTGGCATACATCCATTACAGCAATGTGCCAACAGTGAATTGTTTCATTAAAACCTGAAACAAAAGGGGCCACTGTTTTGAGTTGCAAAACTTAGTCTTTTTAAAAGATATTACGTGTTAATAGAGAATATCACCATGATTCAGTGCCTGCACTTAATTCCATCAAGCATTCATATTCCCAGTGCATTTCAAATTCACCCACAAGCACATTTCAGGGAAACTAATAGTATTTTCTTTAAAAAAATAAAATTACAGATAGATTTGATTTCTTAGCTTTCTACAAAATTATAACAGTGTAGAATTTCAGCTGTTTCATGAGTGGAACTACAGAGATTTTCTTTAACTTTGGTCTTTGGGGGCTTGTTTTTTTTTTGTTTCCTTGGCTGTTTTTTTTTTAGAATTTATTATGTTCTGCAGAAATTCAAAACAGCCTCATAAGAAAATCCTCCAGCAGATTTTTAATGATCTGGGTGAAAGAGTACTTTGAAATCTCACAATTCATGTCAGAGTAACATCTGCATATAACCTGAAATACCAGCTATTTACTGTTTAATGGAAAAATACATTATTAACTATTTGGCATTCCATTCTCATGAAAAAAAAATGCTATTATTTATATTTGTTATATATCTTAGAAATTAAATAGAAATTATAAAATTATAAAGTATTTAAAATGCCAATAGCATATCCAAAAAATCTCATTGAGGCTGTTCAAACTGTGAAGATGTGACTAAAAATAAAAGGGATTTACAAGTGAAAATATGCAGAAGAAAAAAGTTCAGTAGCACAGGCCAGATACAAAGAGTATTCCTTGCACAGCCTCATTTAGTACTGACTACATCAAAAAAGTACTAGACTATTCTGTGCACTCATTTAAGGGATGTTTGTGATGAAAAATAGAATACAAACTAATGTAATTACAGAAGGCTTAGATTACCAGGATTGGAATTTAACTATCAGTAGCTAAATGCAAGTTTTCTTTTTCTCAACTCACTGCAAATTCATGATCAATACACTGTAATAGCCCTTTTGTGTGAATTGCCTACTTTCTTACTAGTGACATATAAAGCTGAAAAGAGGCAGAATTACTTGCTAGATTTTATTAGCACCGTTGAGAGCAGTGCTACAAGATGAGGCTTTGCTGTTTGTTCTCAGACTCTTCCCAGAAGCAAAATACAGACTTGTGTATTTCATTCAAATCCTGTTCGCCTCATCCTTTATCATGTATCTTCACTTTCCAAATGATTTTCAATGACTACAGCTTACTGAACTTTGACCATCAGACTCAGGTTATGCTAAAAAACATAAGAAAAGAGCTGCTGCAATAGATGGTTCTCATAAATCAAAAGAGGAGCTGTTTGAGCTTCAAGAGTGATCTTGAGATTGCAAAACCCTAGTAAAAGTGGCATATTTAAATTCACAAATAGATTTAAATCATATGTTGAGCTCATTACAGGTATTCCATGTGATTCTGTGACCCAAAAATACTGTTTATAATGTGGCATTATCTCTACTAGTATGAATTCAAGAATGCTGCAAAATCACTAAGCCTACTAGTGGGATTAGACATAACAACTATTCATCCATCTATTACATATGTCTCTAGTTATCTCAATGATTCTAGTTGTTCCTTCTCTAGGAAGCTCACTACTCAAAACAAATTATTTTTTAATTATTTTAAATCAAATTACATTTGTGCTTTTGCAAAATATGATTCTACAGCAGGTACCATAACAAAGCTATTACCTCACATGATTATCATAACTGAACCATGATCCTTATCCATTGGCTTAATTGACTCAATTAATAGATAATTTTATATCCCACATATTTTACCTTACTAATAAGTAGGGAAAATCCATTAAGGTAACGTAATTATAGAGGCTGGAAAGTAACATTGAAGCAATGATAGTTCATTTAGGTTTGACCTCGCAATAATGTACCTTGCAGTTTGCATGCTACAAAGGTGCAGCTTGCAGCTATTTACGAGCACATCTTCTTTCTGCCAGTCTACATCCTGCTTAAGCTTGTGAATGAGGTACTGAGATGGATCTTAGCAGCTCTAAATGCTGTTATCACTCAATACAAGAAAAAGTTGTACATATAAATCCAGCTATTCCACAGTATTACTTTAAAAAAGGAGTACTTGCTACTTCCTTTTTTAAAATTCCTAATATTTATTACCATTTTACAGTCTGAAGTTGAGGGGACAGACAAAAAAAACTAGTGTCCTAGCAAAAGAGGTATTGAAACAGCAATTTAATTATGTTGACATGAGAAAATTATTACGCTGTTAAAGTTGTTGCAGAGACACTGGATATAGGAGTGAAAAAGCTGAGATGACCAAAGAGCCCAAAAATAGTCACCATGTAATTTTCAAGACTTTTTTCTCTTTTGGAAAAACTTACACCGCTAGTTAAACTGCAGCTTAGAGAGTCATAAGGACTGTAAGTTGACCCAGAAGAAATATTAAATGGAAAGGACTGGCACTACAAATGTTTTATGAGATGTGTCACCAACAGAAGCAACTGGATTATATTAATTTTTACTAGCTTGGGATTTGATAACTTCTGTTTAGTAAGAACTCTTCTTCTTTTTTATTTCTTGTAAGAAGAATGCTTAGAAAGACATGATTAAAGTTTAACAAACATATATGTATAATAAATGCACATAAGCTCATAAACTCACACTAATTACATTATTTTTTTATTCCTGAAAAACTGGTCGTAAGACATGGTTTTTCACTGTCACTAAGAACAGTTTCTTGCAACAGCTCTTTAATGAAATTTTCATCTGTCAAGTGCAAAAGTAATCAAGCTACAAGCCCGTGATGTTCAGAAACATCATTAGAAAGTTACAAAAAATTGCATGTAAATGAGCATCTTCAGGATCTTGCTACTCAAAAAAAAATAAATAATCAGCTAGCCATATAGCAATCTGCACATAACATGTTTCTAAAAGCCACATAAACACTGATGAATGACAGTTTAAATAGAGAACTAGAACAATAAGGATTGACAAAAGCACTAATTTATTCATCAGTGTTTACCATTACGGAGGTTAAAACTACAGCAAATATCAAGCTTTCAACATAAACCAATCACAGTCAGAATAAAAACTAACTGAACAATGGAGCTCTGGGATTTTACAAAAATTAAACTTCATAGCAGATGTTAATCCATTAAAAAGACTACAGATTCCAGGCTGTGACCTATGGACAATCAAAAACCTGCATAGCTTTTTAGCCCTTAAAAAAGACAGCACCTCTTTGATGCAGAACAATATTTTTTTTTAAAAAAGCATTAATTTTAAAGTCACTTTCCTGCAGAAATGTTATTTCATATACAACAGGAAAGGAATGGAGGAAGAAAAGAGCTTAACACAGGGGAAATTTGCTGTGTACAACACTGAATAGGTTTGAAAACACAAATACATGTTTTCAGACATGTGACACTGTACCTGGTGATGTGGGGAATTGCCTTCACACCGTGGTAACGATTACACAGACTGTAATCAAGAATGCAATGCATGACAATGGATGGACGAAAGGTAAAAGAAAGAAAAAAGAGAGAGAAGGAATGAGAGTGATATTAAAATACATACAAAAAAAATATGAACAATTAGAAAACATCATGGACATACTGAAGAATTACATGCCCCCTCTAACTCACTTCTGAGATCTCTAAACAAAACTGGTCATCTTCACCCTGGTAATTTGCTTACTTTCTGCTTGTAACTGCAAGGAAGAAAGACTGGCCTTCTGTGAGTATAACATCTCAGTTGATACTACCCTCCATGATTAGAGTATTATAGACTGCAAACGAGTCCCACCACTGTCACCAGAGAGCCACAGAGGGCCAGGGTTTTGTTGTTGTTGAGTACCTCGACCTTACATGTTACATTAGGTTATGAACACATACAGTGAGGTGCTTAACATTTTTTTCAATCACTGAAGAAAAACATCAGTTAAAGCAACAAAAGAAGAGACAATTAAAATTTATCTTTAAATTCCATAGAAAGTTAGATGGTGCATATATATATGTAAAAATATATAACAACCACCTCTGCTACAACTTCACCCTGTGACTGTATCTCTTGCTTGATAGTATCACTCCCACTATTTTGTGAGGAAGAAACAAATGGAGAGGTAAGAGATGTACAGATCACACCAAGCTCTGACTCTGTGGTTCAGCAGGGTACCCAAGGGGAGCTAAACAACATGGTGTGATCCATCTGCTTTCAGAAATCCCAGCATTATTTGACCTTTTGTGAATTTGGTTCCCCATAATTTTTTCTTCAGCTGAAAGGCCGCTTAGGAGGTTCCTGTTGTTTGTTTCTTGCTGTTCCTTCACTGATGGGCTCAGGCTCTCACCTCCAGAACAAGGCTACCATGTAACAGAAGGGAAGGAATGTGCTGTGGTTTCGGGGAGTGGGGATGGATGGCAGCAAAGGGAGGGGATCTCTTTAACCTCTGCTGGCAACAAAGCAAGGGGAACATAAAGCAGGAGTGAGATTGTTCACAACTCCCATATTCAGCCTTTCAAGTGATACACAGCCAGAAATATAAAACTGCAAATAATCTTAGACTACAGTAAACAACAAATTTTAATCTGTGCTTTATATCTAGTGTTTTAATTACCTCATTACACTAAAATCAGAATTACAAATTTTCTGACACTTTGGTCCACTTAAGGAGTAGATTCTACTGCAAGATGTAATCACTGCTGAAAGCCATTCACAGAAAGAGATATAAAAGAAATTGCTGCATAAGAATCTGTTATCTGTTGTTTGTTTCTTTCTTTCTTTCGTTAACAGTAAGTAGCCAGATTACTGACTGTGGGAGAAGGAAAGGATTGCATATTTAACTACAACGTCCTCTTATGCATAGACACTGCTCAATAGGAAAGACGCTGAGGGGTTGCATTTCTGGATTCACAATTAGAAAAAAGAGATACAACTATAAGGATTGGGTTACCATTATGGGGTTTCTTCAGCTAGAATACAGGTTTCATGAGAAATTCAAGATGTTAATATTACTTGGATTGCTGAATCTTTGAATCTTTTGAATAATCTCTCATTGTGATAGCATCCATTTCTTAGAAGGGAAAATGGTAGCCTAAATTTAATAAAAAATTGCTAGCACATGTACAAAAAATGAAAATTTGTTAAATTGGCACTCCTTTGTTTACCAGTGTATGTCCTCTGCTAATATTACATCATTGTATGTGTATATTAAATAGAATGTACATTTTTGTGGTATAAACTGCATATTTTGTGTATACACAGATCATGTTCATTTTCTGAACACTACCTAACCATGACATTTGGAAATAAATGTGAAACTTAGGACATGAATCCTTTAAGGTGACAAGCAAAAGAACAACCAATTATAAAAAATTACAATTATACTTACTAAGAACTGAGTTCCACCTTAAGAACTGAATTTCATCTTACGCATTTGTTTTAGAACTATAAGTGCTCTGTAAGGGTCTTGGTTTATATATTTCACTTGTGTAATTTGGAAAGCATAACAAATGAATAAAACTGAAAAATCAAATAAAACTAAAGCAGTCATATAATGATGAAAAATAGCACCATTTTTCTGTTATTCAGCTGATTTATCTGAAAAATCATTAATACTATTATCAAATTAATTTAAATTACTTTATAAATCAGAAATAATTAGATTATAGACTGAAATCCCAGGTTTCAAAGCAAAACTGCTATATATCATGAAACCAACTGATGGTTCAAAGTGAAATGTTGGAATCACTGCAAGCTGATTCTTTTATGCTACCGTTCTCCTTAGTGCACCATCACAGCTTTCAATTACTGAGAAAATACATCTAAAAAAACCCCACAGAACTAAAACGCAGAAAGTTATGTTCTAAAGACACATATAAATCAAAGAAGTGAAAGCCATTATAATAACATACAATGTTCAAGGAACCAGGATGAAACAGCAGTTGAATCTACTGATACAGGCAGCAAAGTCACCATGTTATCCCACCTCTTCCTAATATTTTCATTAAAATTGGGAAACTGTTCAGTAGTTTTCAAATAGAGATTCTGCTATAATTTTGATTGTAGGTCAGTAAAGCCACAGTTAACTGATAGAGGTTAAACATCTTCTACTGCTAATTGGATGCCACTAAGGTCTGAGGGAAAACCCAAAAAGAAATGGTGTTTATTCAAGTTGCCTCTAACTAAAATGGAAACTTATTGGCAAGAAATATGCTGAGAAATGACAACAGAGATGATCACGTCATGAATTAAAATAATCCTAAATGCAAAAGAACACCAAAATCAAGGTTCAAATTCAGCAAATTGCTGAATGTGAGTGGTCCTGCTGAAGCCACACAAAGCTCTGCCACAGCTCACTCGGCGACCTCTACCACAAGGCTTCATTCCTGCAACCACAGGCAAAAACGCCATCACATTCCTAGGCTTTTGTTTCCACCTAATATTTTAATACAATTCAATAGAAAGATCAGACTGGGTTATAATTTAGAGATGTCCACTAATCCCTCCACTCCTCTATCCTTTCCACAGAGACCTATGTCATATTCCCACAGGGACATATCAATACTTTAGAGGGAGTGGCACACCTTTTGGTCTGCTGCTGAAATTCACTCATAGAGAAATCATGCTACTTAATCACTGATTTTAGGAGTTTGGAGGAAAACCAGGAAGGCATTTTTAACTCTTTTCCCGCAGTCCTGCACAATCTTGACACAACCTGTTCTAACTGAGTCAGCAGCTCTAAAGTTTAAAAGGCAAACACTGCTATGAAAAGGTACAAAATCCTACAGTGGAAAGAAAAATCATAACAACCCCCCCAAAAAACCCCCAAACCACCCCAAAAAACCAAGCAGAGGATCAGGGTGGAGCTACCTAGCAGCAGGATAAACTCCAAGTGCAACTGTGGGACATTTCCCCAACTGACTGGCCAAAAAGGATTGAAAACAGTATGAAACGGGTTTCTCTGAAGGTTGATTGCTTTTTGGGGTACTTTTTTGTGACATCCTTTCAGTTCTGTAAGTCAGCAACACTCTGCATTCAGTGCATCGTGGCAAATTCTTTCATTAATTTCTAATGGGTAAACTCATTTCCCCTTCCCTTTCATTGATTCCTATGCATTTGCTTATGGAGTTTATGCAGAATTCTTGTTACTGCTGTCTCACTTTGGTAACTACTTTTTCCATAAGAAAAAGTGAGAAGTGGTTGCCTCAAAAAGACATGTTTTGTTTCCTGTTTTAGAAAGACAACTTGTTCTTTTCCTTATTTTTCTTCATGCAATTTCCTTCATGAATATCATCGGTATTACGTTTCTTGGTATGTCTTAATTTGAACCGTTTGCAACTGTTTTGTCTATGTCTCTATATGGGGGAAGAAAAATGTTTTTGCCTGGAAACATCCAATAACGTCTTAGAAACCTTTCATAAGAATTACTGCAAAATGAATAGTTTTAAATAGTTCCTGGACATAAAAAGATTTCCTGACACTTTACAACAAAACTCCCAACTGAAGATAAATAAATATCTAACATTTGGTAAAACATTTCATAGTATCTCTCCAATGGAGCATGTCTAATAAGTCTTTTGTCATGAAAGGGAATAGTTACAATTAATTATTCCTATGATGGTTAACCAACATGCAAGTACTGCACACTGAATCTTTCATCAACAGATTTTTTTACTGTAAGAGAGAGAGATTTATAGGGAGACTGGGAGAAGAATCACTTTACTAAAGTATCATGGGGGTTAACTCCACATGTAGCAGCAACACAGAAACTGGAGGTTAAGGAAGGGATTTGTGAGTCTGGCCTCACAAAGTTTTGAATGCTTCAGAGCGACAGGATGCAATTTAACGGGGCAGGTTCACAAGGATTTGTATTCAACCTTGAAACTGAAAATGAGACTTCTACATTTAATTCTCAAAGCAAGGGGTGAAAGGATCTGGTACAATAACTCCTCACATGCATCATGCTTGAGTGCCTTACTCCATGAATAGACACACTGATTTTAATTAATCAATCTATTTATTTCCAGCCATTTTACTGACTGGAAAAATTCTCCTTTCCAAACCCACTGAGTTTCTCTTTTAATTTTTTTTTTTTTCATAGAAATAAGAGCACTTTGGGCATCCAAGATTCAGGCACAAGATATCCTTTAGCTAAGCACAGTCTTGTCCTTGGCAAAACACAACAGCAAACAGTAAAACAAGAGTTGGGTGCCAGGCACTGTCAATAAATGGTAAGAGAAGAATACAAACATTGTCCTCTGTACACTATTTTGGGAAGCACCTGCATCTCGTATCTTCTACAAGGCCCTGTTGGAAGCCACAGAGCATGCTGACATCACTGTGTTGAAACCATATCAGTTTCCTTAGCTGCTTATCATAATAGTGATCAATGTTACTCTGGAGTTGTTCTGGGCAAAGAACTTGCCTTTATTTCCTCTTGAAACATCAAGGCTGCTGCCCAAATTCATTGGTACACTGCAGCAGCTATTTAAGGGGATGATTTAGTTTAACACAGACTTTTATAGGGATTTCATTTCATTAGAATTATCCCTTCTGCCCAGTTAACAGTAGTACATACTTTTCAATTGAAATATTGTATTTTTCTCACCATATAAAACCTAAACTCGACAGCAGCATAATTGCAAAAAGGTATCTAATATTTCATCTTCCACCAACACAGAGAACCAACATGTAGAATCATATCTATCACTGGCCCATCCCAAACTGTCACTGTTGTAATTTAAAAGGAACAAGATATACCATCAAAAATAAGACTGACTGAAGAACAGAGGGCTAGAAATTGCCATTATGATTCTGCATGGAGCACAGTATAAGCCAAAACCTCGTTGCAATTGCAAGGGATGTTAAATAACATTTTTTGCAGAATATCAGAATTTTACAGCGTGGCTAAATGCTCATCAGTGATACTTACAATTTTCAGCAAGAAAAGCACATGAAAAATCATTAAAAACGCAGGTAAGTACCCTGACTACCTAAGCTAGAGTGTTGTAGGACACTGCTACAGTTAATGCTTGTTATATTTTTGTGTTTTATACTAAGCATTTCAGGGCAGAGAGAGAGAGCTGCAGGAGAACAGACCAGTTTCCACAATGGTGTTGACCTACTGAAGATCTACTTACATGAAACCTGAACCTTTTTAACAGCCTCCAAAAGTTCATGAGACCTTGTTGACCATTATGAATTATGTGTAAATATATAAAATAAACCAACTCCGTGCCACAGAAAAATGATCTCATGTAATGCAAAGACATTTAAAAAAATACAATGAGTAGAGGTACTGTAAAGAACAAGAATGGAAAAATATAAAAACCCTTCAGTGATTACAGTGGGTATAGGAGATTCCAGCACATCAGCCTGAACAAACATGTGAACATCTGAGAGATGACCGCAGTTAAAGCAAGGGACGTTTGCCTTCTCAATGCACTCAGCACCTTGAAGAATTGGTCCTCCAGGGATTTTTGTTTGTTTGCTCTACAGAAAATTCCTAATTGGGAGTGAATGACAAACTGGGGGCACAAGGGATCCTAGTGGGTGAATTTTGTACATTTAACTTGTACAATGTGTCTAAACATTCAGCTTGCAGCAATTATTTCATCAGTTCTAGTACAAGGTTTTTTTACTGTGCTAATGAGTTGAGTGGATGTAAATAAAAAGATATTGGCTGGAAATAAAATGTGTCTCATGTTTCTCTCTGGAGATACCAAGCAGATTAAAAAAAAAAAAAAAAAAATCAATCTTACTTGGAACATTTCACTTAATTTATGTAATTCCTTCTGGAAGGCTTTCCCATTCCCAGATTTATTCATCTTTGCTATGGCACAAAATCCTACTTACGATTTTGAGTTGTGAACATTTGTCTGGATTTTGTGACATTTTATTGGTCATTGATCTTTCATTAACCGTTTAAAATAAGGATGGTTATACATAACTTACATAGTTCTATATTCTTTAACTATATAAAGAGATAACAGTAACATCAGAAAGAAAAACGAGTGCCTTACTGGTGAGAGTACAACATCATCTTTTTTCTGATATCTTCCAGAAGACCATACAAAATCGTAAGACTGAACACTGTTATTCAGTAGGAAGCTGGAAGTGTCATGCATGTGGATTTTAAATAATTTCATAATTATTTTGACGTTTCACTTTATACACATACACCCCTGTTCTTTATAGAGGAGGTGAGAACATGACAATTAGTTAAATCTGTCTGACTGCATGGTTTTATGTACAACAGCATGCCCTGCTATTGGCTCAGTTATTTTACTGACCTAGAAAGCCATATTGGGCACATTCCTTTTTTTTTTTTTATTTAAACTGGAAGATAAATTCTAAGGGTGTGTATGTGTGTATATCTCAGAAAAGGCAATCTGGGTTTGCAAAGGATAACTAGTATTTCACTTACTGAATAATAAGTGTCACATATTTGCAAAAATGCGCGTAAAAACACTTTGAAAGGTTTTACATCTAGATTGCCTACTGAAAATCATCCAAGAATTATGGCAATATGTATACTGTGATTTGTACCATCTTGCTAATTCTTCTGTTCAGCCTCATGGCTAAGCAGAAGAGTTTTCAACATGAAAGTTTCAGAAGTTGGCAATGTCCAAGAGTTTGAACTAAATGTCATTTCTGTCCTCGATGATGCTGTCAGTTTTATGAGCTGTGGCACACACATGAATATACTGTACACTTCGAGCATGCTCAGCAGTGTTATTTTAAAACCATGACAGATGTACAGCCCCAGCAGGATCTCACATTACAGAAGCCAGAGCAACCCTGCCATACAGCTGATCCCTTTGTTCAAGGAGGCAGAGTATCACACAGGAAAACCAACTGCCCAAATCCATACAATTCCTCCATCTATTAAAGTTCCTAATGTATTCCAGCTCAGTTTCTACATTTCAATCTGCAACTTTTAAGATATTCATGAAACTGAGACAATTACCGGAGATGCTTTTCATTTACCCAGTGCTCATCCTTAACAAGAGGAATGAAAGCATCCAGCTTTCCATCCATTCCACTGCTCCTCACACAGAAGAATGGTCACTTGACTTGGTATAATATGACTAATTTGCTGAATAGGTCTGAAGAGCTCTGAAGTTCACCACCTTCAGACCAACTCACGCACACTGTTTTCTTCAAGAACACCTGTGATAAAGTCCGCAAAACAGAAGACAGCGGGAATCCACTCTGTGTATTTCCAATGGGAATTTGATGTAATCAAGTGCCAAGGGTGACAAATGAATAAAAGATAAACTTCTATAATTGCAAGAACATTATGGTAAGAGATTTGGTTGGCATCTCTCTCGTACATTTTTTTTAATTTTTTTTTTTTTTTAAACATGCCATCTTTAAAACAAATTTTGTATATAACCAATTATACATCAAGCAATGATCTTTCTATCTCCTGGTGAGAACAATGATATTGGGCATCTATACCAAGCAAAACCTCATAGGAGAAGCAATATAACCATCTGAAATGACACTTCTGTTATGACAAAGTATCTTTTTGAAGAGAAGGAATAACTCTTTCTGAGCATTTTTCCAGTTTTTCTAACAAAAAAAAAAGCTGGATTTTCACTTGTGGTGAAAAATATCAGCTGTCTTTACAATGTTGTAAGGCAATTTTTTATTCTTTTTTTCTTTTTTTAATTTTTCTTTTCCATTGCTAGTTATATCGTATCAGATAGCCCTGGGGATGTCTACTCACCACATGGAACTTCACTTATGAGAACAAGTAGCTTTGAATTTTCTATGGAGACAGCAAGACTCAATAGGTATTTAAAGCTTTTGTAGGTAGAAGGACAAAATATGTTTCTCCTCATGACACTCTTTCATGAGAGGGAAACAAATATCGCTTATCACACCTGAGAGCCAATGCAGTTATGAGCATCACTGACCTACCAAGAGCATCAGTGTTTAAAGAGAAAATCCAAAGAAACCAGCTGCAGCTGTAGCTTCTTTACTTAGAAAGTGTGTGGCTTCCATGACATTTGGCACTGGAGTCCACAGTCACAAACACCACTCTAACCCTGCTGCAAAGCCATTACTCTAAAAAGTTAAAAGTTAGCACATTAGATCAAGAATAACTTTGATGAAAAGCTGTTGTAGAGCTGTGGTAGCATGCAATACAGACAAATCTAAAGACAGACACCTCAAGAAAATTTCACCAGTAGCAAAACAAATGAATGTCTATTATAACTGTCAAAGATAAAACAGTCCTGCTAACCCACCCCACACCCTTCTCACACCAAGATACACAAAGGGCAAACACTACAAGCCTAAGAGCTTAGTCACAATTCAAGGATTTTGCTAGGGTTTTCAATGGTGAAGTTTTATGATGTGAAGACATGTCAGCCATCACTGAGTCCATGTTTTACTTCATATTTACCTAAAAAGACAAACTGATAGAAAATTTAGATTTACTCAGAACTGGAGAGGGGTTCAAAACACAGAGTTCAAAGTCCAGTAGGAACATCCTTCATACAACAAAGGATGGAGGGAGAGGACCAGATTCTCTTTTGAGTCAAGCATATGTACAGAGATGTATGGTTGGAAAACTCACGTTAACATCCCCCAAATTTGAGAAGCCTTCAAATATTTTTTAAAGTTTTGCCATTTAGCCAGAATTGCGTATGTTACATCCAGAAAGCTTCAAAGTCCAGGTACCATCGGCCATAACATGAAATGTGTGACACTGAAAAATTTTAGGCCTGCCTTCATTGGAAATCAGGTCATTAGTGTGACTTTCAGCTTTGTTGAACTTCATTTCAAGAGTGATATGTGTACTTCAGGTTTTGTTTGGCTATCATTTGTCCATATCTGTTCACAAACTTTGCCAATTGTTTTCCCTCCTTCAATAGCAACACTCAGCCAGGCAGATCTGCCATTTCATATGAGTCTTCCATGCAGTAACGAACACAAACAGATTTAATGGACCCAAGAATTTGTTCAGTTGACTCCCAGATGCACTAGGATGGTAAAATGGCAGTAGAATGACAAAACCAAGCTCTCTGAAGTGGAGATGGTTAAGTGGCAGCATTTGTTGATTCAAGGAATTCAGACAGCATAAATTCATTAACACTTCAAAAGGATTAAAGGCTTCCAAACTAAATTACAGGACAAACAGAAAGAAGGGATTTGCTCCACTTTAAAGACAGATTTGGAAACGTAACTCATAGGAAAGAACTTGGACAAGAAATTATTTTCAAAATTATTTGTTCTCTCAATACAAACAAAAGTTAGAGAAATAATAAGTAGCACAACCCCTGCTAATATCTTGTTTAAAAAAATCCAAGCTCACCAGCTTGTAATGCCTCTCTGGCTTACAGTTTAGCTTGAACGGAGTACTTTCTTGAGGCTCTATCATTTGTAACTACAGTATCCAACTTATCTTTTCAGTAAGATGCTGCTCTGGTAAACAAGTACCTGATATGCTGTGACACCTTATTGTGTACTGTACAATATCCAAATTTCTCTATCCAAGCTATCAATTCAAGCATAATAGTACATTTTAAAAACACGACATGGGGCAATTCCTCAAAGAGGCTCTTTCTGACAAGAATGGCTGGTTAGACACAAGTATAGAGAGACAATTTCTTTGTGATACAATGATCCTTCATGATCTATTGAGTGAAAAAATAGCTTAAAGGTGGGTTTGAAAGTTTAGAAAACTCTTGGTTCAACAAAGAGGGCTACATATTCCATAAAATGTTTCATTTTACTAAAAGAAAAATTTCAAACAATTTCATAAAAAGAAATAGCAAATATTACTTTAATAATTATGATAATGTATTAAAAGAAGAATATGATAATACTTTTAGCTTATCACTTCTTTTTTATCTGTTTTACTAGCTTTCTTCTGAGAATTTACTTGTGTCCTAATAGGAGAATGAAGGTTACAAGACCTGTTTCATAATACTTTTTTTGAAATTACACTGTATAAATTTATTTTATTTCTACTCTTTTGTATGATTGGACTGCAAATCAATTATCAAGTTTCTTGAGTTCTCAAACAAGGTGAATCTATTTGTTTAAGTAAAAAGCAATTCATACACATTACAGAATAGGTAGACTGTTTTAAATATACTGCATATTACAGAAAATATTACTGTATTAGTAAATTTACTGCATCAATGTAACTAAAATGCTACATTAGAAGTCTAAAATGTAATAAAAATATAGCCTGCTTAGCCCAACCTATAAATGTTTCCTTTTTACCCCCAAGTTATTATTTTAAATATAAATATTTATTCATACATTCTTTGGAGTAGCTCCTGGTTATCCTTGTTGGTAGTATTACCTGAAAGGCTGTGTAACTTTCAAATCTTGTAGTGAGAATTTGAATCTAAATCCTTTGAGATAAACTGATAAACTCCCACTGATCTCTGAATCCAGCAGACATTTTCAGTTTTTCAAAAACTATCAGAAACACTTGAAAGGTTTAAAGCCATTTCTCCTCTTCTTTTTTGGTATCAGAATAGGGAAATTCTTTTCCTTCTGACTTAGAGGAAAAATAAACACCATCAAAAAGAAACACATACAAGATCAGGTATTTTCATGTTTGTGATGGCCTTGTCACCTCAACAAAGCTATTCAAATAAAGCAGAAAGCTGTGAAAACATTGTTCAGGTTGTTTTATTTAGCACCAGGAAAGACAAAATTTGAGCACAACATTTTCTCGATTAGGGAAAAGGTTTCAACACCTACCAAAACCTAATATACAAGGAAGCCAAAACTGTAGCACCAAGTCTATAATGTCTGGTATTAACACATCACTCAGAGTTTGAAGGCCTCTAGAAGACACAAAACCTCATAAAAAAGCATACTTAGTGGAATTTTTGTATCATAGGTGATCAATAAATTCAGTTGATGTTTTTAACATTTGAAGTATTTGCAACGATTAACACAGCACTGCTTCTCCAAAGTAAGCACTATGCACTTCTCCAGCATGAGCTAAACATGAAATTCCTTTCAAAAGGAAAAACCCATCTTAATGGAGTAAGGAGAGGAGGGAAACAGGCAAACATGATGCCTACCCAGTAAAGGTATGTGATTCACTGGAAATAGGACATTTGAAAAACCAAAACATGTGAGAAACAACATTCCCCCACCCCTCAAACAGAGAAGTAGTCCAGTAAGTTGGAGTATAGCATTAAGAATAAGACAGACATGAAAGAGCATATTATGTACACAAAAGGGGGCTGTGTGGGCGGGTTGGTAATAACAGAGGCAGGACCAGATGGTGTCTGCCTAAGGATCCTGAAGGACCTGAGGGATGAAATAGCTAAATTACTACTTGCAGGATATAATGTCATGCTTAAGACAGCCTTGTCATCTAAGGACTGAAGAAGAGATCTCTGGACTTACAGATGTTGATATCTGTGCCAGGAAAATTATTAGAAATAGCTGAAAGTCTAGAGATGGTGTACATCAGAATAAATGTTTTCTGCTTGAGAGGAATCGTTTGGATGACAGTTTTCCAATGGTACTGTGTTATCAGGATATAGAGGGCAAAGGCTGAGTGTTAAGAACTGTAGGACATTGTGGCGCTGATTGGATGGACATGAAGTTGCCAGGGTGAGATCACCTATGGGTTATGATCTGTGGCTCTATGAAACATCTTCAATGCTCAGCAACACTCAAGAAAATTAAAGTTACACTGGAAATTTTAAGAAATTAAGAAAATCGAAAGAATGGAGGACTATCAAAATATGGCAAGAAACTGAGGAAAGCTGATGATGTAACATGTTAACCCAACTTAGCAATAACAAGGCAGACTAAGGCAGTTCGAAGGCTACAAGTAGGAGAAAATGTGACATGAGGTTGACTATTTAAAAATGACATGACAAAACTCTGACTGCGGGGCCATTTTTCCACAGCCCTTAGGTGGGGGGGGGGAGGGGAGGAAAAAAAAAAAGAAAAAAGAAGGGTCCTTGCTTTGCAATACCAAGGAACAATATGAGGATCAAAAAAACCCAAAAAACCATGGACACAAACTCCCTTATGAAGATACCTAAAGTCTGTTCTAATATCAGCTACAGCTACACTCATTGGCAATAGTTACAAAGTTTATTTAACATCATCTTTACTTGTTAGCTAAGTCATGCCTTCAGCAACTGGCAATGTACAGAGTCCCTCTGTGCTACAGAAGCATCATGACAAGCCATAATACTTATCTGCCCTCACTGTTGGGATTAATTTGCATATTGCTTTTGAAAAACAACAGGAAAAAGTATTCCATTGAGGACTACAACATAGTTGCCAGCATATTGGAATATTGAATTGGAGCTGAAAATTTCTGGGCTGTGGGAAAGTATAGGGAAAGGCGCATTGCTTAGGGACTTACCACTATTGGAAAAATCACTGCAGAAAGCAATCCAGAATTGAATAAATGAGGTCCTCAGATTCCTTTCAATCAGGTTGAGTTGTATATTAGGGGGACTATGATGAGAAAAACTAACTGCTAAGTAAATCCATGGCTTTAGGCAAGATCAGGCTCTCACACCAACACTGTAAACAGGATTTTTGATACAACTAATTTTCTGTGTGTTTTAGCCAAACAATTGAAAAATCTTTTATGTAGCATGACTGAACTGTTAATTCAGTTATCTTCTTCAATATAATTAGGTTTTGCTGTTTTGTGCATGTGTGAAAAGACTCTTCCCTTTCTTTGCCCTCTACATGACTAAACACACACATGTAAAAGACCTAGTTGCTACTAGTTGCTCAACTGAAAGAATTAAAGTTTCTCTTGCACTTTCTCTCATACTTAGAAGAGCTGGATTTTAACCAAGAGAAAAGAAAGTCAAGCAAATACTCTCTTGAACAGGAAAGAAAAAAGATTAATGCACCATTAAACAACTGATTCATAAAGTTGTGACTAATGAATAAATATCTCTATTTTCCAGGATAAAACTAATGGATCATTTTCAAAACCCCAGTATCCTATGCTATTAATATTTAATTGTGATTTCAGCCTGTCTTGTCTAGTATTGAAGGAGAAACAGAATACAGCAAAGTAAGTACTAAGGATGTGTAGGAACATTATTCCTAGCAAAGAAAAAGTAATAAAGGAAGAAAGAACTGGCTCATGCATTAACCATATAGCATGCTGCCAGTTTAAGTAAGCAATGTTCAGTACGAAAAATGGGTAAGACTATGAGTCTGATTGGAGACATCACACAACAAGGTGGTGCCACATGGTTTCATCTCTGCTTTTCTGTGGAATGCCAACAACTCTGAAAGCAACCTTGGCCAACAAAATGTTTCTGTCTTGGTCTCTTTTATCCATCTCACATAGTTTATGATAAAAGAGACTCCTCTGTTTTCATTGGCCTTGTATTTAAAAAGGTGGCAGAAAAAGCAGAACAGAGAATTAACTGAATAAAATGATGGACAATGTATCTAAGGCATAATTAATTTCTGTGAGGTGTTTTTGGTGCTCTGTTGCTATAACACAACTTTGCATTTTAGCAGGACGTCAAGCAGCATGATCCAACTCAGCATGTCAGAGTTAATGTGGTACTGCATTCCAGCAATCTCAGTTTCAAATATACTTGGGGTATAGTTTATTCTTCATAAAATCAGCACTGTCTTTCAAATGCATAGTAGACCAGTAGTAGTTCACGTATATATCTCTGTAGCCTCACTTCTTTTTTTTTTTTTTTTAAATGCTCTATTGTCTAGACTCTCTCTCTTTTTATACAGATCACTAGGAAACACCGAAATAATTACTCTTAGGACCTGAGAAAATACCTGGACAGGACCATCATGGGCCAGTCAATAACTTGGTAGATAAACTTTCACTTTCCTCTCCAAGGCATAGAAAATTAGCATACACAAAATATTTGTGAGTAAAGGCATCACATTCTCATGTCACAATCTGCAGAACACATGAAAAATAATCTCCTCTGAAAAGATTATGTCTCATTATACTGTAAAGGAGCTGGTAAGAAGGAAAGAAGGAATCAGGTGGATCATAGGGATTTAAGGCGTACTAGGTAACTCATGCAACTGGTGCATCAGTGAAATGAAATTAGATTTCAGCAAATCAAGCCACTCTGAATATCTTCACAGTAAGACAATGACTCACCAAGACAACTGGCAGGTAGCCTTTTGGTGAGTGTCTGAAAGTTACCCTAAATACCTCGCACTGGTAGTTTCCATTTTAAACAAGACATTGATCTTTTTGTTGTTGTTCTTTTCATCAAAACTCACTGATATATATTGCTACCTCTCCTATTTAAAAAACCTCTAGATAAATTGTAAAAAAAAAATATTATTTATGTATAAGGAACTTTTTATTAGCTGTCAAATCTGTACAGAGGCCACATTCTAGTAGCAAAACAGAGGAGAATTCTGGAACCAAAACTAATGCTAAACACGCTTGAACATTGTTTAAGTGTCTTTAAGTATTAAGTACATAACTGTAATGTTTTAAGTATCTTCCACTGCTAGTAAAGACAAGGGTGGAAATATTGAAACCTGAAATAATTGTCAGATTTTACAGGTTGTATGAAGAGAAGCCTCAAAAGAGTAGGCATCAAGAATTATTTTCTCTACCTGTCTCTGTACTTTACTTTTATGATAGCTGCCTGTAACTGTAATTACTGATATTTTCCTTCCCTCCCCTCACGAATGTTCAAAATACCAAATCCATGTATGGTATCAGAGAGAATCAAAAATGACCACTTCTACATTATATTTAAGGGAGCTATACCAGTCACAAGTTAGGTTTTTTGCTGACTCATAATGAAGCAGCCATACATTGATAATATGTATGGGAACTGCATGAGTATGACTATGACCAGCTCCCCTTCTCCGTCCTGCAGTTTTTAAAAGCTTGTTTTTAAAAGTGATGGAATAAAACTAAGAACCCAGTTGAACAGACATATACTTACAAATCACACTTCATTGTTTATCTGAGTTAATAGAGATATGTCAAACATACAGCAGTGGGTTTATTCGAATTTGGTCAGTGCAACATACAGCTTAGTAGTGCCTACTTTATGCTTTCCCATGGTGTTGTTCAAGACAGGTATGAAATTGTAGTATGATGAAATTAAGAAACATCAAGTATAGGTTCAGTTAACTGCAATCTATAGTGTAAACATTTACTGACTACAGTCAGAAACTAACTCTGTGACTGGCCTCTAAGAGAGGTGCAATATTCTGGTAGTTGCTGTGCAGGCAGGGAAAGAAAATGTTATACCATAATTTTATATAACTGGTGCAACTTAGATTTTTTCAGTTGAAGGTTATTAGAAAGTCTATGATTATTTGCAAAAAAAGCAGGAATAAAACAAAAAATAAAATGAGTGTGATAAAACTACAGGGATCCACATAAAAATGGTCATTAGATCCCTCACAAAAAGTTGTCAAGCATGAAGAAATATAGGTATCTTGTACAGAATGCTTCTGTAGTCATGACTTCTTTATATAAGAATATATGATAGCTTCATAATCCTCTTTTAACACTATGCCATCAAAAAAGGTTATCTTTGTGGGCTTTTTTCATCCTGCATAGAAGGATTATTTATATTTCAAGATTCAAAACTCATTACAATAACTACTTCTATGTAATCAAGTAAGTTTTATAGAAATTTATTACAGTAATTAATTTGTATTTTCAATATTTTATAAGAAATTTATTATACCCATCCTGAAAATAATGGATTTTGTAACAAATAAAAGAAATGCTGTCATTGAAAATTATTGGTTTGTAAATATAACCATTACTTTATCACATTACTTTCTGCATTTACAATGAAGTCTTATATGGTTTTGAAATTGAATCTTTACATAAAAAGTTTTCAACTTCCAGGCAAAAAGCCATGCTGTTAGTATTTCTGCAAGGCTTCACAGCACCTGTACATCAACCAGCATTCAGAGCTGAACTCTGAAGCATTTGCTGGATTTGGTACTTACACTGCAGCAAATATGATTCTGTATGTGATTCTGCACAGCTTATACTACTCTTTCATGGTGTGAATATTCAGTTTGCAAAATTGGAATACATACATATTAGGGAATATTCATATTCAGAATTTGGTTAGGGAGCTGGCAATGTCTTATTTTTATGGGAAGATACTGTCAAAACATTAAGGTTTGGTTCTTCCAAGCCTGTGCTCTTAGTTTAAATAAATAAATTAATGGATTTATGGAGAGTTGGACCAAAACCTATTTATAGGTATTAATTAATCCCAGAACAACTAACAGAAGGCAAAATCCCCAAACAACTATGAAGAACTAAACCACTGTATTCAGAAGTGATGCTTATCCTAGTCCTAAACATACCCAATGACTCCAGATGCATTGCTCCATTTGTGGAGAAAAAAACCAAACCAACCCAACCCCCAAAAACCCANCAAAGGAAGACTTAGTATTTGATGTAAACATGAAGTAAAACAAATGACAGCATTTCTAATCTCCTCAGAGCAAGGAATGACGACTGTAGCAGCCCATGAAACCACTTTGTGTCGGGAGACGCAAGGGCAGGGCTCTACTTCCATCTCTTGGAGCACCATGTGTTCTGGGGACCTGTAACCTCTCCTGACATAAGGTAGTCCATCAGCTTAACTTCCTGGCCTTTCCTCTGTCTTGTACCTCAAGACTGACTTCAGTAAACTTCTCCATTTCGTTGTGCTATCTCTGAGACACCCACTTCCAGCTCTCTCCAATAAATTTACAAATTTAAGTTTGTATAAAAATATTGCATCATCATATTTCTTTTGTTTGATAAGGCACTACAGTTTAAATTAACTTAAAAGGCAGCTAAGAAGTTTGTTTCTCATTGTTCCTTATGATACAGTAACTCATCCCCAAATTTTGTATTTCTTTTTTGTACTGAAACCTTTTTCATCTCTTAACATGACCACCACCTATAGCAAATTTCCTAAACGGTAATGAAAAGCTTCAGCCAAAATGCCACAACGTTCTGAAAGTTATATAATACAAAATTCCCAGTACTTTATAACTGTATAGGTCTGGACTCACTCCTTTCTTACTCAGACACAGTTCTCTACATGCCAGGTAGAGCCTCAGTGAAACAGCTCACCCCTGGGCCCTGACTCATTTAGTCTTCCTTTCTTCCTCTTTCATAGGCAAAGTCTGGCACTGTGCATATTAAGGTGCCTGTTACCATGACTTAATACTTTAATATGCCACTGAACAAGCTGATGAGTTGTATTATTTCTGGACATGGGAAACTGCTCAGAGTTATCTCAGCCACAGGTTCCCACAGCACCTTCTCCCTCATCCTCCACATGTGGTTTGCTTTTTTCACCAGATGCAATCAAATTATGAGGTTATACACTGTCTGGAAATAACTTTCTCCTCAAATTTTAGTTTGTAAGATGATAAATTTTCTTAATGGGGTTAGGAAAACCATGAAACAAAGGAAACAAATAATAGGGATGCTTTATACACACACAGACACACACACACACACACACACACAGAGTCTACATACGAAGCTGCAGAACTGTATCCTACAGTACAGCAGGAGCAGGGCAGAGAGGAAACAGCTATTCATTTGTCTATCTCTCCTATGGATACACTAACTGGATTAATACTGAAGGGTAAAGAATATCCTGAACTCTGCAGGCTTAACAACTTGGTAGAGACGCTTAATCCTTCACAGGAATTCCTATGTGAAAGGAGGGAAGTATAAATCATGTTACCATGATCAGCCTAGAACATAGCATCCTTTTCCAATTAAGCAGCACTTTGCTGCACTCACTGACTGACCACTGATAAGCTACCTACAAAATGGGAATTAAAGTATCCACATAGTGTTACAAACTAACATTTGATGGTGATGAAAAATATATTACACTTCAGGTGTCATTTTTGTTTTTGCCACTCTACATCACAATTAAAGAAGTGCAAATTACATACCTTTATATAAATAAACACACAAACACACAATTAATTTTGAGTACTTCTGGTCCTGAAAGTGCTACTTTCACCTACAGGGAAATAGGTCACATTTTTTTAAGAACTACCTGAATAACACAATGGAATTTACTGTAATATACCACTGGTGATTGTACACCCTGGATGTCACTTACTATCCTACAGTAGCACCTATACCAAAAGTCATCAAACAAGCAACAGAGGATGATCAGTATTTAAAGAAATCTTCCCAAAGCCTATTTTCTATAATTCAAGTATTTCACTATCCTGACTAAGCTCACCATGAAAAGCATCTTCTCTGAGAACCAACATGCCTCAAGTATAGTTACACTGTGAGTGTTGCCTATGTGTATAGCAATACCTGCATAATTTATTTGCAATTGCTTTTAATCAATTGTTGGAGTAAGTACTTCACAGATATTGCTCTTTACCTTTCCTATAGAAGAATCCCAACTATATTTAATAATACACAATTATAAAATCATTATTTCCTTCTTGTCTCCATGGTGAATGAAGCACATAATATTTTCCTGTCTCTTTTTTCCCTAAACACTAACAATCTTACTGCACATTTTTGCTACTACATATCCTCTGCCTCAGAAGTATCAGTCTGTGTTCCACTCACATGGATGGATGCATGTCTGAAATTTGTAGCTGTTGGTCTTGATTTGAAATTTGCTGTGCCTGTGGAGCCTTTCCATAGATTTATGAAATTGTTATTGAATATGATACCACCTATGACACAGCAGCTTGATTCAAACAGGGAATACATGCCACTTCTCTTTTGAAGTCTCCCTTCAAAAACTAATACTAAATAAAGGTGCAATTTTAATGCTTAGGTTGCTATTTAAAAGGGCAAGCTCCCCTGAGAGATCATCTTTCTGTTTTCCAGCACTGAAATCAATAATGCCAGCAATCTGTATTGCTTTCCACAGATGACAAACACAGCAGTTTATCAACTAAGTTCACTCCAGGATCAAATGATTGGCATTTCCTTTGAAGCCTTTGAGCACTTAAGCAATGCTATCTGAATATCACCTAATGACTATATTATATCAGAACCTACAATTTTCTTGTACTAAAGTTCATATATCACATATAATGACATTCTACAGACACTAAGGTTTTCTAAATATAAAACAGAGCTATTGGTTAGAAGGCAGCTTTAAAAAAACAATGAAGTATGCTACATCGATTTTTTTCCTCCCTTATATCCTATATTCTTATTGTATTATAGCTCTTATGAGAAAGAATGCAAACAGTATCTTCTCAAAAAAAGCAAATTATTCCAGCATCACCTCCTGAGAGACACTACCTCATGTGTGCTTCACTCAAGGGGAATGCTGTGAGAGATTTGGTTATTTATTATAACGGGTTCAACATAGTAGTATAGCTTAGATACCTTATAGTCTGTCATAAGAGTCAAACTCATACCTTGAGGATTTTTTGGTTGAAACCACAAATAATGAAATAAAACAAAACAAAACTACAAAGAAAAAAACCCTAAACAAAACCCAAAGCAAACTGAAGAAAAAACACGAATGATCAAAGTAATACTGTGTTTATGAGGTCTGTTTTGTTTGAATAAATGTGTTTCTACTCAATTTCTTGGGTTCTTCAGGGAGTAGGAGAAAAACAGTGCACAACTATATTTGAGAACATGGGTGTTTAAAAACACTTAAAGATGCCTGGAGGTTGGGAAGTGACTCAGCAGACAAACCATGATTTTGTTGGATTTGCCTTACTCAGACATACCAAAATGAATTAGGGTAGGAAACTAAGTGTTTTGTAGTAGCTCTTTGTTCAGTACAAAAATCAGATAATTTCCCGCCTGCAACTGTTAGAATTAACCAGATGACTTGAAGCCAGTTAGCAAATAGTTAATGCAGGTCTCAATGAGCCAGAATCCTGCACACAGGAATTAATATCCATCTGAGCAAGTCCAAATAGGAGTAGTTGAGTGTAAATAATTGCTTAAGGTTTTGATATTTGCCTAGTGACTCAGTCTCAGACTATAACCCTCCAAGCAATGCCCAGTTCGCTAATAATAACAGTGGCAACAAAGGTATCGATAGAGTTACACAGGTTAAAATTATAAGTGAATATGTATTTCCAAAATATTTATTTATTGCAAATCCTACTCCATTTATAGTNATGGAAAGTTTGTCTTGAAATAAATCACAGGAATAAGGAAAACTTTCCTGAGAATATGACATCTCTGGCTTGAAAGTTATGGTGTGTTACCAAGAAAATTCTAAAAACATCAAGTCCTCAGGTCAATTATTTAAGTTTCACTGACAAACAGTAATATTTCATCCACCAAAGTCTTAAGCCACCTTTATAAAATCAGTTTAATTGGCACTTTCAATGTAAGATTTTGTTTTATATAGTGTGGATGACTACTGCTAACATACACGCTGTATGTGGGCTGATAGACAGATCTGCACCAAGGATATAAAAGATGGTCTTTCATCTTTTTTCTCCCTTTTCATCCTGTTTAAAGACCACAGGTTAATGCATGCTTAATGGCATCCAATTACACTGACTGACTTATACAGGAGTGGGGAAGTAGCAAAATTATTTCTCATACCAACAGACTTTCAAGAAAAGGTGTACAAACCTAGACTCACTTTTCGGCACTCACCTAGGGCTGGGCACAACCTAGGACCAAATTTCGAAGGTGTTAAGCCTCAAATATAATTGTATCTCAGTCATGTTATTTAAAATGTGTTACTGTTCATACTTCAAAGGGATTACTTAAACCCTGTTATGTGCAAAATTTGGTGCAGCTCTCCAGCTCAATCAAGAAGGACAGGAAAACTTGTATCTCTCTTTAAGCTTAGCAATTCACTGATCAGGGTACAGAATAGTCCTTTGCCCCTTGCTGTCACTACATAAACTGTGTATTAACAGCAACCCTGTACATCATAACTTAATTAAAATCATAAATTATCCCAAATTACAAGAGGATAACAATGTATAATCACACTACCTATTATGAACCACAGCTGGTAAGTGAAGGTAAGTGACTTCAAACCTGTGAAACATGTATTTATAAATGTCAAACATTTTAAAATTACTCCCAAACTTGCAAACAATCAGAGGAAAATTGTAACAGATAAAAAAAACAAAACCAAAACCAAACCAAATCAAAACAAAAAAACCCACCAAAAATTTAAACTGCTAGTAAAGCTAAAATCATCAATGGCAATGGGCTAATGCTAAAATAGTTGGTAACAGTGGACCAGCATTTCACTATCCAAGAAAAGCCAAGCACTTACATTTTCTCATTAAGAAATTTATAGTTTATATTACTATTCATTTGAATTTACAATGAACAGAGAAAATTCATAGTAAAATTAAAATCTGCAAGACCGCCCGATTAAAAAAAAAAAAAAAA
>VXBX01009030.1:119871-146300 GCA_013400415.1 Scytalopus superciliaris
AAAAAAAAAAAGGAGAACTTAATCTAAGTCTGGGAAAAAAGCTGTTGTTGTTTCCCTAAAGCACAAATAAGCAGTTAATACTTGACGTCAGGATCTCAAGGTGAAACCAGCATGTAAAATTTTGTAATATGAATCACCCTGAAGCCTTTGCAAAATAAGTGTTGGAAATGGGATTGTAACAACTCGGTCTGGTTTTTGCATTCTTACCACTGATATCAACTGAGAGTGCAAAACGATGTGATGTATTTTGTATTTTACTTCAGTAATCTTATTGTGGACTATTCTGTTTACCTAAGAGGACTTGCATTGTTTCCTTAGTGATGGCTGGTGATTGAGAAGGAAAAAAGCCTGTGGTAAGGTGAAATAATCCAGTATTTGCCCAAGCTTGAGGAGGGCCCCTTTTTAAACCTGGCACAAATAAAGATCTTAAATGGAAGACTCCACTGTAAAATTACAGGTACATTTCCTGGTATGGTGATAAACAGGATTGCCACCATTCACATTAGAAAAAAAAAGATCTCTTGAGAATTTTTCTTTGGAGGATAAAAGGAGATCTCAGAGCCCACTTTTATACTTGCAAGACCTCCATCTCTATGTTTAGCTTTAACATTGACTATATAAGCTTTAGACAAACATCTTAAGCTACTGTAGGAGGACTCAAATTTGCGTAACTCTAGGTAAATGCCGTGAGGCAGTTTTAAGTGACTGCAGCATGAAGTCAAACAAAGAAAACTTCAGTTTTCTGAGGAAAACACCCAGATGCCCTACTTTATGACCTCACATGCTGCTTCAAGGGGGCAGAAGATTTGACATTTGAACTTGCAAGACAAGCCAGCTGTGGAGTCAAAAGCACAGCCAAGCAGATCTGGACTGATGGGAATTTACAAAAAAAGCCATTTTGCCTCTTATCTTCTTTTTCCTCTTAAACTGAAAGGCGATAGTTTAACCCATGTTCAGTTTAGAGTCAAGATGAAGATGTAACGCTAAAAGAGCTGTGCCTTTTTGGTCCAGAGTCCTGCAAGAAGCATAACACCATGTCAAAATGGATTCACCTCTCACTTTAGTCTTTGAAACATAAAATGGTAATTAATTTCTAGTAAAGGATCAGCTGGTCAAGACTTACAGGCTTGTTTTTGGCAACAAGCAATGCAGCATTGGTACTGAGTGCTTTTCTCTGATACTATTGATTCTTCTGAAAGAAATACCATTGAACCCATAGAAGTTCTCATGGTAATGGCAAGAGTAAAGACATTAACTTTCTTTGTTCCTTTTATGATTGCTTATATTAATCACGTATCTTCCCAATGCTTACTAAAATAATTCAGCCTGTTCACTAAAATCATGTGACCTATGAGAAAATGCAGACAATAACAAAAATATGGAAAATTACTTCTTCCACAAAATATATTTGCATTTCTACACTTTTTCAAAATGTAGAAACTAATGTTAAATTCTGCCAATCTGACATTTTTATTTTCACTACAGATTCTGAATAGTTAGCAGATTATGTGCTATATTTTCAAATACATTAACGTCAAGTTGTACCAGAAAAGGAATAAAAACAGCAATTAGGTGTCACTCTGAAAGCACTTGGTAAGGCTGGTGGGGTGACAGGGGAAATAAATGGTCAAGCTACCCACATAATATTTTGCATTCTGCTATTTTATCTTCCTTTCTTTGCATCTTATAAGGCCATTGACCCAAAATGTCTTAATTTTCTGTTCAGATTGAACTACTTAAAACCCCCATTTGGTAGAAGCTTTTTTTTTTTTAAGGTGTAGCATTTTTTCCCCCTAGATTTCTCTAATTTTATTTCAAGTGAATACATTATCACAAAATAGATGTTTTACTTCAAACAAAACTATTTTGAGGGCTTGCATAAACATGTATTATGAATCTAAATTAAAAGGTCTAGTAGCACATCAAGAAATACCATAAGCAACAGTCAGCCATTTCAAGTTACTTTAACTATGATAATAGTGCTTCCATATATTCAGAAAGCCTTTTTAGAGTAAAATGAGTTTTGTACAATGTTTCTAAATGCAGTATATATTTTTGTTGATATTTATTTCATAATAAGCTACACATTTCTGTAGATATAATTTCAAAAATGAGTGCTATTGCAATGTGTTCTGAGACAGCTGATACACAGTTTAGAGATGCTGAACATGCCTGGGGGTTTCAGTGGGCTGCAGAAAAAACAGGAAGCCCCTCCACAGCTCACACAGGCACTGTACAGCACAGCTGTCTGAAGGAGCAGGAGCCAGTAGGTGACCAACAGGTACTGACTTTAGCATGAACCACTGATTATTGCAGTAATGCCACACAATCCTGTTAGCTATATAAATTTAATTTAAGCCACTTCCAACTACTTGTGGGGGATTACCCAACCCAGAACTAACTATTGGATCATCCTAAGAATTGATTTCTAATTACACTTTATTTTGTGGACATATTCTGGACAATTAGACCTCACAATTCATAGACCAATTCCCAGCCACTAAATTTATTTTGTATTTTCATGTCACAATAGAGGCAAAAATGCTTGAAAAAGTCTTTGTTACACAACCTGATGGGTTACCTAATGACCCATGAAAAAACTGCAATCACATGGTGGCATGGTGGTATGTTACTTTTAAATGCAATCATTAAACATGCTTTGGCCTATGGATGTCAAAGTAAACATATTTTCTTCAATAATAGCTTTAAAATGGCTCCAGACAGCCATCAGTGCCCTTTTGAAAAGAACTGGTTATTTACTTTAAGACCAGCCAGAGAAATGTAAGGATGAATGAAGAGAAAGCCATAACTAAACCAAAACGTATTTACTACTACCTCATTCATGTCCAAAAAAACATCCCTTAGTTCTAGTATTTTTTTTCATTTATAATTTTCCTAATTTTACTTTACTCAGAGATTAAGTAATGGCAGAAATAGAAGAACTTAATTTCAGCACTAAGCTAAACACTACAATTTCATGTAAACTCAGTATCACAAGTGCTGAGTCTTAGGGATTACAACATCTGGAATATGTTATTGAGATACTACAAACAAAAGAAACTCCAAAATTTTATTAGAAAGCCAGTATTAGAAAGATGATCCTACTCCTGAGGAAAGAACCCTTTGTAACTTCAATATTCGTTCTGTCCATAGTTTCCTACACCAAAGCAATTTAGTCATTTGCTAGGTAATGCTCTCAATAGATTTCAGCATGTTCCCTTAACTGGAAATAAAGCATAGGATTATTTGTAATATGAAGAGTCTTTTTTCCCATATATGTGTAATTGGAAAATGTCTGAAATCAGATATCAAGCAGAGATATTTAGAAATTAACATGTCTAAAATATCAAGGCATTAGTCTATAAAGCTCATTGTTATCTAAATCAGCCCTTTGGGGAAAAAAAAAAAAAAAGGAGAAAAGTGTACAGACTATTTGCAGATGGAATAGTTTTCCCCCAAATTGGCTAGGTAGTTTTCACAATTTTATACCTTTTCTTTACAAGCATGGACTCTCAAACTACTGCTTATTTACTGATTTGTAACCAAAGTTGAGTTCCTGCCTAAAATCCAAGCCAACAGGTTCACACTGATTATGTACAACCAGTCCTGGACTTTCTTTTTTGAAGAAAACAGCTCTGTGTCTTGCCATCAGCAGCACACTATGTCCACAGCTTATCTCTCACTAGGAAATGTCTGTGAAGACGCAAAGCAGGACCACGCCACTCAGTAAGATGTTACAAAACATAACACACATAAAATATTGCTATATGTCCCATGGAAAACAAAGAATATGAAAAAACTGCCTTGTGCAGTTCTTGACATTTTGGTCCAGATTGCAGGGGAGCCAAATGGCCATTGTGCACCACACACTTGTACTGCAGCCGTACTGCCATCAAGGAACTCAGTTAAGCACTTCAGAGTCCCTCTGCTGGCACTGCTCCTCTGCAACAAGCATTAATACAAACAGAACAGGGAAAACACACAATGCCTGAGGAGTGACTCCACATGGCGAGAAATTACAAGTATTTATATAAATCACAGTTTAAGTAATACTCAGTTCATATTATTTAGACCAAGAATAGGGCTTGATATGTCACTGAGTCATGACTCCTTTCATGCCCTCTCAAAGGCTTGTAGATTTTCTCTGCAGCAAAAGACTTGGCCACCTTGATCTGGATGAGCTAGAAACAGTTTCATAGATTTCCTTGGCATTTGAGTTCAAATCAGCACAGGAAAGTGCAATATTTTTTCCTTTGCAGCTGAAACTAGAGCTAAACCTCATACCTGCTAAGTGGCACATTTGGATGGTGAGGGTCAGCATATGACACTCCCTCAGTGGGATCAGAATGTTAATTGCTACATGCTCAAATTATGTGCTTTCAGCTGCTTTAAATACATCATCCATCAAAGATAAATTACAGTATTTAAATTGCCTTCTGCCTGTTGTTTTTCAAAGGGAAAAAAAAATCATCCCAAATAAGCCTTCAAATAGTTAGTTACAAAATTACTTCAGATTTGTCCTTCTTGATTTTCCATCTAATTCTGAAACAGGGCAATGGCTTAAACAGGATACTTGAAAAAATCCAACAATATTACACCTCATCCTGTAATTAGTTAGGTATTTTTAGGGAATCTTTGTTTCATGTCATTGTAAGCCATTTAGAAAACAACCAAGTTCTGCAGTGGTTCTTTCTGTACTTTATAGCTCAATGTAAACATGAATGCTGAATCTGTAGCGACACATCCTATGCTTACGGCAATGAAACACACATTTGGCACACAGATGTACTCAGACTCCACAGTTTTTCTTCTCAGACAAATTAATACTGCAGGGTACTTTTCATGTTATTGTTTTATTCCGTATGACTTATTGCAACAAATTGCATTTAAATTTTAGCACTGAATTAAAAAATTAACTGTAAAACGTCCAGATGTGATTCCTGTTTTAGTCTGTGGCTATGTTTGACAGTTCCTTTAAAAATATTTTAAATACTTATGCTACCATAAACATAATGTTTAATATCATACTCAGTAAATAATAAAAGAGATTGTGTTTGCATCCAGAGGCAGATTACACACTTCACAAAGTTGAGTGGAGAAATAATTTTTCAAATCTTGAGACTCATGCTCGTATTTGACCTGGACAGCTAACTGAAATTATTGTATCGTTAAAGCTTTCAGTAAGGCAACAGTTCCATTGCTGTTAACAGATCATTCTGATGTGCAACTTGCTGGCAAGTTTGACAGCTGGATGTGAGATCTTTCAAGCTTTTATAAGCATTTTATAAATTAATAGAACTCCTTCGCTGTCACAGGAAATCCTCTTAAATACCCTGATTCTCTTGCTGTGTGGTAAGTGTTGAGGCAAGAGAATACAAAATCAGTCATGGAATGGAAGTACTCCAACTCCTGCTCCATGAACACAGACATGCTTAGTCATATTAGGAATAGTCTCATTTTGTTCTATTCACACTTGTGAAGTTAAGCACGTACAACTATCTGCCTGGCTGAAAAGCACACTAGTTAAAAAAAAAAAACAAAAAAAACAAAAACATACAAAAAATCTTGTATGTAGAGGGTGACAAGTGGGACATACAGCCCTCCAGGTGAGTATCCCACCTCCCAGGTCTCTCTGTTGTATTCTCATAGGATGCTTGAGAGGTTGAGCCAAGGGGCACCAGTAGAAAAAGAAAAACAAACCACATATGACTGCTATTGCAAGCATCCAGTCATTACAGCTACATAATTAACTCATGCCATGTGAGACCAAAGAAGACAAAGAGAAGAAAGGAGGGTTTTTACACTGTCTTTCATGCTATGCTAGAGGACGGCCAAATTGCTCCCAACCTAGAGTAGCAGTTGTTTTGCTTTAATTAATTCAGCTTATTTTGCTAATATAAGTGACTCTTAGATTGCTTTTTAAGGTTAGATAAAATTTTCAAGTTATGAACAATCATTGCTGCTGAAACATAAACTACAGGTGCTTACAGTTAGGTGACAGCAGCCTAGCTTTACGATCTTTTGTACAGTCTAAATAATTTCATTCTTTGAAACTTCACAGCCAAGGAACGTAAACAGACCAAGAGAAATCTTTAGCTGAGCTTTCTCCTACTGAATCCAGTATATCCTCACATGTCATTGCCCAGGAAAGGGTTCACATAACCAATGAAGATAAAATAACAACTAGACTGCAAGTAAAACTAATTTGGAGTCATAACACCACCACACATGCCATAGTTAAGGGCTACCAACAGTGTGAAGTGACAGGAGATCTTGCCTGTGCAAGATCAGAGTTCATCACCTGGCAACCCTTTTCTTTCTCAAGGCTGGCCCTGGCTGCTAGCAGAAAAGCAAAAAAAAATTAAAAAAATCCTGTTTGGCCTCAACATGTGTGTTCTTCACAGGAAGACTCCTTAACCCTTTCAAATGATGACTGAACATACAGTACACTGTTTATAGTTCATTTAGGTAGAAGCAAGTAGTCAAAGCTGATGCTAGCAGATACACTGCACACAGCCAATACAGCTAAAACCCAAATGAACTCAAACTTCAAAAGCTTTCTGAAAGCCCTAGTGAGAAAAATCACAACACATTGAAATCTCTGCCAAGGTTTTATCTACAAAAGCAGTAGCTAAGAGTGGAAATTCAGACACAAACTGTAAGCAAGTGAGGCTTACAAAACACTGGCTAGTGACAAGTGGCGATCAAGATGATCCCTCAGTAGTATTGTCTCTTTTCTCAACCTCCATAGATTTTTACCTTTTTTTNTTTTTTTTTTTTTTAAACGTAGTAATAAATTACATAGAATAATAAGGCTTTTCACATCAGGAACTGTTTTAATGTTATAGGAGATACAACCCAGTCAGCTAGAACTGGTTCTGTTGAAAGGACAACCCAGAAGCAGGCAGGGACACATGATGACACTGAAACACAGGATTATTCTGTACATAGAACTGTGACTAGTGCAAGCTGATCTAGCCTCAGCCTTCCTGGAAGGAATAAAAAAAAAGACATGAATTCATGCTCCTGGATTGTTTCTGTATCAAGCTAATGAACCACATAGTTATACTCTTGCCTGTGCCTGTCTTCCAAACACCTCTGTTTGCGTGGATGATGGCATTTTTCTTGTCTGGAGTCATGCTTCGGTAGTGCCCAATCCCTAAATTTCAAGGTCTAAGCCTACACACAGAAACTAAATATAAGCAGCCCAGGGCAAATAATGATGATAATTGATGATTAAAATATGAAGTGCTAGCATAAGGCCAACCTTATGCATATATTCACTATCATAACAAATAATGGTCTCTGTTTACTTATTTTTTATCTGTAAAAATACAGAATACTGCATCCTTTTGCTACACAAGTAGAGGGAAACTTAATTACTTATACAATACAAGCCATGGAACATTTCTACTCTCTAGTTCTCCACTTCAGGTCTAGAGTCATTCCCACGGAGCTGGCAGAAGACTGTGGTAGAGACAGACCCCAGAACTGAACAATTCTTTCCACCTGGGAATTACCAGTGAGTTTCTTCAGCTATACTGTTAGTGCAGAGGATAAGACTTTTCACTGTCAAAACATGTAATTTTTCAGTAATAAAATCTTGGTATATCTTTATTATCTATGGCAGACTCCATTTTTACTATGTTCATGTTTACATATCTTTTCTTCGGTCTTTTAAAACCCCAAAGATCAGATATACAGGCAAATGTCAACAATATTAAATATTTTTTAAATAAAATGCTGGAAGCAGCAAACTTTATATAATATGCTATTTTAACAACCAAACTAAGGCAATTACTAGCATTTTGAAGAGAGGGGACATAAAAATTATTGTTGCTTTACAGAAAAGCTTAACAAGGTTTTTCTATACTGCTTTTACTGTATTTTTTATAACAAATGCTTGAAATAGCTTCCAGAAAACATTCAGCACATATTTATTTCCCAACAATAGATGACTTTAACAAAGCACATAAAAGCCTCTCATTCTCTTCCTGTGCATTTGAACTTCAGCAGTATGACCAAATGACAATAATGAATTGAGTTTTCTATAAAAGCAAAGCAGTAGATGTCAGAAATGAATGGATGAAAAGGAGGAAAACCTTCTTAAAAAAATAACTGAAGGAGGAATAAACTTGAATAAATCGAGTTGATATATAAAGTATTATATACATTGCTACTTAAAATTGCATGATGCCAAATGGTCATTTTCAGCAAACCATACCACAATAATTGTATTTATAGTTCCTATGGATGAACTCATAAATAATTCAAGCATTAGCAATGTCATGCTTCATCACATTAAAAGCAAGTAATTTTAATTAGTGGTCTATGAAGCACATAAAATCCATGGTGTTTATGGGGAAACAACCAAGTGGATCATTTGTCTATCTTCTCTCTAGAAAAGTATAGACTGTCTTTTGTCTGTGAAGGAGGGAGCAGCAAAAGGTGCATTCACAAGCTTGTGTGGCACAGATAAATGCTGAATATTTTTCCTCCAACATTTAACTCTCTTCAACCATCTGAAGCAAAATGTCTACCAGTGTTTTTTCCACTGCTGATAAAATGCAAAAGTGATTGCAATAATCACACTTGCAAAATCTTAGAAGGGAAATCTGGGAAAAAAGTCATGCTATGTTGAATAAAGGCAGCATTTTTTAATCTATCCAATGGATTTAAATACAATATAGAAAACTGTTAAATAGTTTAATAGCTGTATCAGAAGGACATCAAATGGCATAGTACATTATCCAGCCTATATGTTGTAGTTATGTCAAAGCAAAACACATCCAGGGTATCTCTAGTCACACACGCAACAAATAGCAGTGTGCAACAAGCACAGCTGCACAGAATTTCTCCACTGTGTTTAATGTACACTAATGGGAACTGCTGAAAACTTTTTAACATTGACTTGCCTATTAAACTTTTCAGTAATTTAAATAACCATCTTCAGCAGTCTCAAATTGCATTAATATTCTGAGGACAAAACTACTGACCAAAACAATGAGTACAATAGTTGATAATTTAACTACATATAAGAGAAAAGCACTGTCTATTACAATCATTAATCAAAAACCAAATACAGTCTCCATAATTGTGAATGCTGAGTGTCACTCAAGGTAAGAAAAATGTAAGTGTCTAGGCTGTAAGTCATCATAAAATGATTTTCTAATTCATTGTTTTCATGATTGCACATACTCTAAATCTAAAAACATGGGTAAATATGTTCTTTAATTTAAATGCTGCCTAAGACTGCTTCACTCGAGTCTGTTCCAAGATCAATGAGAAGACTAGTATATCTGAAGCCACAAAGTCTCTGACACTCAAAGGTCCTGAGAAAGAGCCTTCTACTTGCAAGTTTTACATTTTCTGAGCAGAAATGTTCACTGTTCACATTTATTCTATCACATCCTTTCTCTACTACAGTCTCTTTCACTGGAGGCTTTATTTCAAATTGCTATGTACTCTACTACCCTACTAGTCTCATTAATGAGAAAAAACATCAATTTTTTGCAGATGTTTTTCTTTATTTTCCTGATGCTTTCCTTATATAAATATCTGATAACTATATGATCAACAGAATATTTACAACAACTGAAAAGCTGTGCCACTAGCAGGAAAAGTTTTTCACAGGAAAATTTAACAGTAGGCAACCTGAAAGCATGCATTGCTATCATTATAGCACAATAGATGGTCTTCTGAAAAAGAGAAAGATTTTTTGGTGTGGAAGTGTCCAGGAACAGCAGTAATATTACATCAGTCAAAAGGGAAGAAAACTGAATGAGGGAAATTACTCCACTGACATAAGCTAACATATGGCTATACTGACAATTCATTACAATTCAAAAATAGGTAAAAAAAACCAATCACCCAAACAAAAAACCCATCCCACAAAAAAAAAATAAAAAAGCCACCAAAAAACTCCACCAAAACTCCTGTCAGATTTTAGAAAAGTGATTGATCAGAAACAGGACTACTTAGAGAGGTAATTTATTCAGAATAAATGAATATGAGTTTTCTCCTGAAGGAGATCTATCAGAGATTCAATTTCATTACTCATAATAGAGTTAGGTGAATAAGGGATTCTTCAGTTTTATGCCTGAATTAAAATGATTAGATCAATCAGAAATATTTTGTTAGGCCTAAAATGAAATCTTACTTTATTTGAAGAATTATTTACCATATTAACCTTATTTTTGAATTTAAAAAAAGTATCATCACTTTGAAAAGTCAATCTCATTTGAAAAAATTGAAACCAATCATTAACCACTTCAAAAGATAAATTACTGGGTTTATTAGCTAAAGTTTCTTAGATTAACTGCACATGAATTTGCAAACAGAAAATAAACTGAAAAGAAAGATGCAGCTTCAGAGACTGCACATTTTTTCCATCCATAGCAGTGCTTCCCAAATTACAGACTCAGAGAAGCATTGGCTGGAAGGGGCCTCTGGATGTCATCTTGTCCTGACTCCCTCTTGGAACTACAACTCCTGGTGTGCTCAGTCATGCCTCCGACTGGCCAAGTCTTGAAAATGTATGAGGATGGAGATTTTACAACCTGAGCAACCTCTTCCAGAGCTGCAGTAGCCTCTCTGAGTTCCCATTTTTACTTGCCAAGCTGTAATTTATGGCCTGTCACTGACATTTTCGCTTATTTTCAAGGGGAAAAAAGCTCACTAATCCCCAGAATATTACAGGGTTTCATACAGAAATTACTTTAAATAAATATATCGTTATGAACTATATTATAGAGACATTTTAAAGAGAGAATTTCCAAAACCATTTGGTTACAGATACTTGAGCTAGCTCAAGAAGCCCAGAAAATGCTTTCCTTTTAAAATCAACTAGTAGTCTAAAGGTAATTTTGCAAGAGTCTACTTCATTTCAGTGAATTACCTTAGTTTTCATATTTTAACTTTCAAAATAAGTGTAAAACAGTGTATCTCATTTTTACACACTATAATGGCAGAAAAAACAACAAGCAGAACAAGCAATTCGTCAAGCTCATGACTTCAGTGCTCTAGCTTTCCTTGATTAAGGTGTAATCTTCAATACAAAGCACAACAGGAAGAACTACTTATTTCAATGACAAAAGACTAAGTTTTTGAAGGGCTACTTTATTTGAACAGGAAACAGTATCTATTTTTAAGTCAGATTATGACCATAGCATTTTTAACATGCTCAATGATAAGACAACCAAGATAGCCAATGCCATGATAAGACACCAATAACATATTTGGTTTTTTTCCTCCATACTCAGGTGTAGCATGCAAACCAAAGTGATTTTTAAAGCACCACTGTACCTAGCAGTCCAATAAATACTACTCTCCCTCATCAAGCAGGCACTGATAAATAACAAAATTAATTTCTACAAATTCCTCAATATTCCAAGGTACAGAACCACAACCTTCCATGTAGTACTCCTCTTGGGGGGTTTTGTATGAGCAGGAAAAATCCTTCTTTTCAATCACAGAATGAAGACACAAAGGCAAATAAAATCCACATGTTAAGCTATCACATAAAAACTTTTCATTTCTGTTTTATGTCTAAATTCTGTGGGTTTTATGAGTGGATTACAAATTTGCTAAATAAAATTTCCAATCTCCAATGTTTTCAAATAATCACTTTTAAAAAACTTTCATTGTGCTAATTGTTTCCATAGAAACAAGAATGAAAGCAGAATCTGCAGTTAAAAGAATTAGGATTCTCTCCCACAAATGAGACTTAAAAGTAATAATATATTAATAAAACAGATGTCAGAATATATATTTGCTCATTTTGCAAAAACAGAGCATGATCTAACATCCACTGGAGTTAATAGGACCATAACTTGTGATTACATTACAACAAGCCTAAATCATTAAGAACATACTACTGAGTTTAAAAACATGATCAAAAGATTATTCAGTTAAATGGATAATTTTGTAAAGAATATTTATATTAAATTTAGCAGGTGACTCTCAGACAAGGCCATTTTTAGACACAGTACAATGAAGAATTATGAGTCAAAAATATAAAACAATACCAAGGATTATTAATATTTACATACTTGATTTCTAGTAAATAGAATTAAAATTCTTTATTTCCAATAAATTATTTGCTTAATTTTTGAAAGTAAATTACTTTCATTAAAACCTGACTGGAAGGTTTTTAAAATTAATCAGATACATTTCTGTGCTCTAGCCAGACAGCAACTGAACGTATGGACATTGCATAAATGTAAACTTCTACAGAATTAAGAACACTTATTTTCAATAATTAAGAGGTTTTGGTTTTTCCTCACCAAAGCCATACTAAATGTACTTCTCTGCATACCTTGCAAACATTCGAGCACCTCCCGTAAGGCAATTGGTAATAATAAAATAAATAATTAAAAAAAAAAATCACAATTTACCTCTTCCAAACCCATAATTTCAGTCAAAATCTTGAAGAAAGAAACTATCCAGGATTAGCTTGCAGTTAGCAAGGTTCCTGAGTTCACAAAAATCTTACCTGTGCTGAGTCCTACTGAGTTGACCCTGAGTTACTCAGATTCATTACTGCACAACTATAACTTTTAAGATAAAGACAACTTTTCCTCCACTGCATCAACCTCCATCACTTAATTCTCTGGATCAGCTTCTGTTATACTACATACACCTACTACTACACAGAAGAGCAACAAAGCTAGTGAAGGGTCTGCAGCACAAGTCCTATGAGGAGCAGCTGAGGGAGCTGGGGTTGTTTAGCCTGGGGAAGAGGAGGCTCAGCAGGGACCTTACTGCTCTCCACAACTACCTGGAAGGAGGTTGTAGTGAGGTGGGGGTTGGTCTCTTCTCTCAAGTAACATTGATAGGGTGAGAGGAAAAGGCCTCAAGTTGCTCCAGGGGGAGGTTTAGATCAGATATTAGGAAAAGTTTCTTTACTAAAACTGTAGTCACGCATTGTAAAAGTTGCCCAGGGAAGTCATGGAGTCACCATTCCTGGAGATATTGAAAAGACATGTAGATGTGGCACTTAGCAACATGGTTTAGTGATGGACTTGGCAGTGTTAGGTTAATGGCTGGACTTGATCTTAAGGATTTTTTCCAGCCTAAATGACTCCCTGATTAAGAGATACAGACTTTGATAGCTCAGGTTTGCGTGAAACTTGGGTCTTTCCCCTCTGCACATCTTAAGAGAGGCCCAGTTAACTGGTGACTCTGTGAGATTAAGATATTTAGAATTTTCTTAATCAGATGTCCAGTCTGGAGAACTCCCATCAGGCTTATGGCTAGGGGGAGAGTTTTGCTCTCTTCTGTGAGGGTAAAGTTTCCTTATAAAGCTCAAAATACACTGATCTATTTTCTTTTGCTTACAATTTTCATCATATGTAGAAGACAATTCTGATAGATAAACCTTTGCAGAAAATACCATGATATGACTTTACATACATACAGGTATTTTTAATTAGCATTTTAAGGAATTGTTTTAATCAAACTACTACTTACAACTTGACTCTATAGAATCATTCTCTACAAGAAAATTACTCCCAGCACTTTTTCCTAAGAGAATCTGTTTTTACTAGCATGCTAGCCTATTTATTTATGTAAATTTCATTAAAATTCTGAAATAAAACATTTTAAGTATTTTCATTCAGAACTTATGCATTGACCATTACCATCCTAGGTTTTTCTCTTTATCAGAAAACTACTCAAAGGAATGAACCATAAATCAGTAAAATAACTTCTCAGCATCTTATTTCCCTGTTTTCTCCTTCTGAATGACCAAAGAAGTCATCCAGTGCTTTGAAGTGGGCAAGAACTTCAGATGCTTCATCACGTGCATGTAACACTTGCAATTTCTGTTCTACGTATTTTCTGCGGTAATTAAAATCACTATAGCTGAATTTAAAACTCAAGTATCTATATTTCCCCCAAGTTATTAAACTTTGTTTGTCAGATTGTAACATTACAAGTGCCATTTATCAACCAAGACTCTGCTTCCTTTAATTTTTGTTAGGTTGGTTTATTTTTAGTTCTTCATTGTATGAAATTCCATGTCTAGACGGTTACTTTAGCTGCATTCAATTCTGTCACTTTTCTTATCATTAGATGGTATTAAATTCTTTGGATATGATATGGCTGTTCCAAGTGTCTGATCCATTTTTTTTACTGTCTGTAAAGCTGATTGTCAGATATGACATAACTGTATTGATTTTTGTTGGCATCCTACTCTGTTTCAGGAACACCTATTATAGCAAGGTTCTTTCTATGCTATTTCTTCTCACTGATTTCCTCTTTTAAGTAGTGCTAATCAAAACAGGTAACCATTTTCCATTTCCCAAATTACATGCAAATGACAATACATTTTCTTAAAAAGTACTATCCACAGTTGCCTTCAAGTGGCAACTATTTGCAGTTTGAGCACATTTCAGGTTAAATAAGGAAAATGGTTGGAGTAGAGGCTTTATAAAAAGTAACATAGGTATAAAGAAGTTAAAGCTTTGTCATCTGGTGCAAGATCCACTGTGTTTTAACACAGAATATAAACCTAAAACCCTGACTCTAACATGTACTTTGGCAGGACAAAAGCGCAGCTTGAAGGAAATCTTGCAATAAACATGTGTGTTTTCAGAATTGTGGGATTTACTCTTTTTCGTGTATTTCATTGGTGTATTTGTGCTTCTACTCTATGTAATGGACAAGAGACAGAAGAAAAGATGAGAGCTTTTTTCACCCTAGAGTGATTATATTGCAATTCTGCCAAAAAGATCTGGAGCTGCATTCTGCTTTGGTACAAAATTTTATTTAGTCATAACTGCATTTTGTAAATCCATGTTTTGCCTTTAGGTCCGCAGTACTCCAGTGACCAAAGCTATGTCATACAGCTATCATTAGACTTCTGATGACATCTATATTCACTTTGGAGTCCCCATTCAGTTTGTTCTCTGTTCTTGCATCTTTTTTTTTCTTGCTAATTACAGATGATCTCATATTTTTTGACCAATTTAGATGGTACTTTTCTTTTTTTTCCACTCCTGTTGGTGTCTCTATTGTAAAACAGAAATAACTGCAACCTATTCAATTTCAGAAGGTAAGTTTTTATCTTGCGGAAAGGAGTCTTAATTCTCATATTGGAATTTATTAGCTATCCTTATACTCAGTGTCTCACAGTTTATAGCCACAGAGTTAAAATGTCCTAGGAGTAAAGCTTTTTACTTTAAAATGTTCTATAAACAGCATCTTGACTCTGGACCACTCTCTACTTTGACACATTTCACCAACAGCTTCTCTGGACCCTGGGCTACAAGAGGAAATGTGGTAACAGCATTGACACAGATGCTACTCAGTGTTTACAATGGCTTTGGATGCCCAGAGATCTGTGACTTCCTAATGACTTGCAACACCACCACAGAGCCAACCTTGCTCACTCTAGGGGTGAAGCACCCACAAGCCCCCTGTAGCCTAAAACATCCCACAAGAACAGAGATCAAATTAATTCTGCCTCTCCCATTGCATCACTGGTCACACCATGTGGAAAAAAACCCATTTCAGCTCCCTTTCAGTTTCTATGTGACAGGACATAGCACTCATCCAGTAGCACTGCTGCTCTGGATTCCCAGACATCCTCATTTCCCATTACTGTACATGAACAATAATAACATTCAATGCTTTACAAGTACGAGAAGAATTATCAGCAATGACAAAAGACAAGCTTAGGATGTTCAAGCTATAATTCCAGCTACCTGTTAGAACTTTACAGCAACATATTCACAGCTCCATATAATCTTTATCTCCCAGAACACAACAAAAGCAGAAGACAGCCGGCTGTAATAATTTCCCCTGATGTCATGGATTCCCCTATTTATGTGTTTCTTTTGCTTCCATTTGCTTCAGAGTTAAGCCACTGACACATTAAATATATGCTGTTTTAAACTTACTCCTCACATCTCACCATTTCAGCCAGGTTAGTTTTACTGTTATTTCATCAAGTAAACACAGAGATTATGACCACTTCTTCCAGCCTACTTATTCACATACTTAAACCAACCATTAACCATTCCTTTGTTGACTTCAGAGTTCTGCATCTTCATTTTGTTACACAATTTTTAACCCATCTTTGCCAGTTAAAACATTTTCTACCCTTTCCACACTTTCCCTTATGTTCAAATCCCAGACACATTACATGACACTTCATCATTCACCTCAGACAGAGGGTCTATACAAAGAAGGAATCTGTCAACCATTCACAAGGCTGATTATTTATAATTAAGCATGTTAAAGCATGTTATTGTTTCAGTGTGTTTCCAAAGTCTTTGCTGATGTTGTTAATCGTACAAATCAGTAACAGGACTAATTTTAATGAGAGCAAGCCAGGCAGAAATTTGGATTTTCATTTTAGCAGACTGCTAAGTGACATACATATTGGATAAAAATATCTTCAGCACTGTTTTTCTGAAGGATTCAATGAGAATATTAATTCTTTCCACCATACCTTAAATAACCGTAATAGGAGAACAATTATATTTCACGAAGAGCGCTACATCTTGGTATTTTTTTCTTCCCTTAGATATACCCAGTAGAATAGGAACATCTTAGATAATTGCACAAAAGAAAGGACAGTCATATACAGATCATATTTTTGTTACTTTTGCAAGATCCACACTCATAGACAAATGCCATATGTTTTCCTAGGAATACACAAGAGCAGCACCAGTTATGCAAGCAACATGTTTCAAGACTGCCAACAATGAAGCATCGTTCAAACTGCACTGTATTTTATGAATAAGCCTGCAATGTTATAATATAATGAATCTAGCTGACATTCAGCGGTGTGATGCAGTGCACAGTAATTATAATAATGCAGTGCATGGCTGTAGCTTATTATATGCATATGGAAGACATCAATGTCTTTAGGATGGACATTAACTCAAGGCAGGAGGAGAAAGACAGAAATAACTCAAGGAATGTAAAAGTCCTCATCTCAAAGTCTGATGGTATTCTGAGAATCTATATATTCAAATACACACACACACAAACACTATTAATGCGGCAGAGTGATCATCTTGAATTAGAATGCAAGCCTTTCTCTGTTTTTCTTTTTTTCTTTTTTTTTTTAATATATAGCACATTTGGGTTTTTGGTGGACAACAGGAAATTTATTTTCATTTAAAAGAAATCTTATTTATTATGAGTAATTCCAATGGATTTAAGGAAAAAAAAATGAATGAGATCCCTTCCTAAAAGTTCCCTTTCCTCCCCAACTCAATAGATGAACTTGTTCTTCAAATTAATGAGAAGGAAAGTCTTATAAGGAATAAAGCTGGTCTCAGTAATGTCTGCATCACACCATATTGTTTAATTTTTCCATTTCATCATTTTTGAGGTCCAGATTTTTTTATTTTTGTCTGCACAATGGAGAGACTAATTTGAAAAATAGGAAAAAGGGATTCTTTAGTTTTAAGAAGGCTAGTCATACTATATTGCACACATGATCTTATAATATTATTCTTATTCCCCTCCAGACTTTGAGTCATCATGATATTTTCTTCCCTTCTTGCAACTCTGTAGGGCACAGCGCAGCCCCATTTTATGATGTGTTGAACAAAACACAACAAAGAAATAAAGAAGGGGTCAATAGAAGCTGTTAGCTACAAACACATTACAGGCAATATACAACACCAGTGGTTGAATATTGACCTCAGGGCATTAACTCTATATTGGCATGCCATGCTACAGCACATGAACACATAGTCATCTTTACAACACAGAGCGGAATTTAAGAGACTCACATAATTGCCTGCGAGAAGGTACAGGAGCACTTCCAAATGCTGTGCCCTGTAAATAAAACACATTTTTTTTTGGAGCAAAGGATGTCAGATTAACAGCAGCAGCAAATGAAAAAAATGACAGGACATGAAGAAAATGAAGGCAGTGAAACGAAATAGACTGTTTAGATAGAGGAGTTTTTTATTACTGAAGAACTGCAGTTCCTATTTTCAGATAAACATAAATTACAGTGGAGAAGGTTCCATGAGTAATCCACCCATCAGTGAACACAATGAACCAAAAAGAGAAAAAGGAGAGAGAATGAAGGCAGAAAAAAGAGTATCAGCCTAAGACAGGCATGCTCACTTGTCAAAAATTAAATCTGATGGAAAGGACAATGTAGAGAGTATATAATAATATGATTTTCTTTACAATAATAAGAAGGCTCAATTACACCAATGTCTTAGCTGGTACTGTCACTGTTTGAAGGTAAAGTACATTTCAAACAAGCGGGAAGGAGAGTGAGTGCGGTACTGTTTGGTTCCTGCCACTTCCTCCTCATCTTCTCTCCATAATGCTTCAACATGTCCACACTGGGTCAGTTTTTAGTCAGCTGACAGGAAGCAGCTTTATTGAATCCCCGATCAATATACGCAGCATACTCTTCCAGCATACAGAGTGCTTAGGCCAGCAATTACTACGCATCTCTGAAATACCATCTGTGCATGTAACCAAACCATGAATCAGATACCAAGCAAGCCATATTGGTTAGGATCTGTAGGCAAACCTCTTCCCAGAGTGATCTTCTGTCCCCACAATCTCCCTCAGCACACCTGCCTGCTGGCCCCAATATCAACAAACCAATCCTAGAAAAACAAACTAATAACAGAAGGAAAGAGGATGACCAGCTAAAGATAATTTTTAGTGTATTAAATTTGAAAAGCACTGTTAAAACAATGTTGTCTCATTCTGAATTTAGACCATGAATCAGACCTCTGCTTTGAGCCTGTGTCCAAGACTGCATCCTCCTTCCCAAAGTAAAAGGCCATACTGATAATTTGGACTGGGCAGTCAAGGATGACTAAATTACAGTAAAACACCTGAAACTTATGAGATCTGAGTGGAGTTTGGCTTCCTGTGAAGTCATTTTGACTTCCATCATCTCTTAGAAGTCACACTTGGGAACTGATTTACAGAACATTTAGACAGTGCTAGGCATTGATTCTTGGAGATAATACTCTCTTAGGTCTTGTAAAATGTCATTTTCCTTTACCTAGGATGAGTGAAGCATATATATGCATACCTAGAAAGCACTGCAGAAAAGCCATCTTTACATCACTGATCCCACACCCCTTTTTTAAAGGAAAATTATGATTATTCTTTACTTAAGACATCATGGCTGTGACATTGAGATTGCTATGCTATGCAGTGCTGAGGAGCTCTGCAGAAACCATTTGTCTCGCTACACCCCAAGCTTGTCACTCCAAGACCAACTCCTTCCTGCAACTGTAGTGAGAGGTCACAGGCACTGCAACAAGTAGCCAAGGGGACAAGCTGGGGTTAACTTGCGTTGGGGCAGCAAAAAACCCTCTAACTGCATCTCTTATTTTCAAGGCTGCCAGAAAAACACAGCAAGTTCTCCTATTTACCACAAAAACAGCACAAACATGCGGAGTGCCTCCTCAGAGCCTTTTCCTCTAGGGCAGGCAAGTGCCCTGCAAGTGCACTATCCCCCAACACCACAGCTACTTCTGGGGTTATTTCAGCACCACCAAAGTCCACCTTTATCTCCAGCTAGCTTCTCATAGTAGCCAAAGGGCAAATTGGTTTGGGTACCAAATCCGATTGTACATTTAGCACTCACATGAGTTCTTCAGAAGCCACTAAGGCTTTACCTGTTATTTCCAGTGCTCCCTTAAGTCTATCAAAAACAAAATACAGTTATTTGAAATACTAAGGAAATTCATCTGAAGCAAAGCTAGAAATACTGAAAAACACATATTGCATAAGGGCAGTACCACTATCTCCCCATTGCCCCAACTATGTATTCTGCTTTGCTTAAAGGCAGCTTTCTAGAAAAACTAAGGTACACAGTGCTACCTTATATGAAGATAACTCATAAAAATCAGTTTTCAGTTCATCATTTAAATACATTAAAATGATCTGTGAAATCATATATAAAACCAAAAAGAACAAGGTAAATTGGTATGACAGTGGTTAAATGATTGCTTGCTTACTTAGCAAGCAGTTTTCTTTTTTTCTATACTTTTAATGTGTAGCATCTACATTTATTCCAGCCATGAATCAAAAAGAAAACATGTACACAGCCTCAACTTACACAAATCCATCAACCACAGAATTGGGAATTTAATTTTTCATTGCTTATTACTGTTATCATTACTGATGCAAATGATGTATTTCTAATTGCATAATGCTACTGGAAAAGCAAGATGCCAAGGAATTTGACTGCATTACTTTTTAGCATTTCTGATTTCCAGAGTAACTGCCTTCTCAGGGAAAAAGAAATATACCTTTGTCTTTTAACTAGACCTTCCTTTTTCTGTGCATACTCCTGAAACAAATGTTATCCTTCAGTATCATCTGGCACAATAATAAAGAGCATTTTTCAAACTAATACCAGTTTCAGACATTCTCTGTAGAAAATTCAGGCTCTGCTAGAGCTTATGGTAGTTCAACAGTTCCAATCATATATAATTTTTTTTCTGCCCTCTCTATATGGTATAACACTTAATCCTGAAAGTGTCTACAGTTCCATGATAGCTTCAGTGCTAAATCCTTTATTAAGTTTTCCAAGCGTCCTGTGATTCATAGAAATGTAGAGCCTTACAAAGGGATAATGCTATCAATAACGTAGAGGCACTGTAGATGACTGGTTACATTGTAGTTACTAAGTTAATGGTTTATAAAAGTTAGCACATGCACCCGAAGCTTTTAAGTGGTTAACTCTTCCCTACCTTTTTGCTGTATAATTTTAACTAAGAGATCACTTACAGAACAACATTTCACAAAATACTCTTCTTAGTATGCAGCGAACTTTGAATTTGGATTCATCTTTAAACACAGTTGCATGCATTAAATTCACCAGATGACACTGATTTCCATACATTTTAAGGTATGTAACTCATTTTCATTTAGAACATTCTGAAGTTCTTTCAAAGGGTACATAAAACATGCTAATGATGGCACCTTCTAAACCTTTATTATGTAAATGTACAGAACAAAGGTACAGAAACGTCTCCAGATCACTGTGCAAAAACTTTTTTTAGGGTTTTTTTTACTGCTGAAGTCCCAGGAAGTGAGGTTGTCACTTATGAGAAGCAGGAAAAAAGTTTTCATTATGATTACATTGTTTTCATTTCCTAACCACTTCAATTAGTTCTAAAGACATTTTTAATTTACCATGCATAAATAAATCTCTCTTTGATAATTCATTTAGCATGGAATAGATATTTAAAATCATATTATTGATATTGCTACATACTGGTATTGGTATTTGTTCTTCCAACAAATACCAAAATAGTCTAATGAGCACCATAAAGTACAATTCATCAGCAGCCAAATAATGTGTCCATGTAAGGAAACTGAAAAAAGTTGCTCTTTGTTATCAGAGGCTCTAGGGAGTGAAGGTTTTAAAATGGACAGCCCCTAAATTTCACTTTTGAATAAATGTGTGAGGATAAAACAGACCTAAGTACCTGAAGAGTCAGAGCTCAGGAATCCACTGGGATCCATAAGGCTCTAAGAGTGAGAATGCCAGAATGCCTCATTTATAACACCTTCTCTATTCAAAAGGCCAATGAAAGAAACACCATTTTCAGGACTTCTTTGCACATGAATCCAGTATGACAAGAAAATACATCTCGTCATGTGTTCATTCCTTGACTACATCTTTTAGCCTTTGTCACAAAATATATTGAGATTTCAGTCTGAAGTGGTTGCTGGCCTGGGAGGGCCAGAGAGGCTAAAGACTTAAGTGCTCTGTGCAACCAGATTAATTTATTTAATATTTACCATAGCATCAGATGCTAAACTAAGCACTAACCAGTTAATTAACTCATGCTTAGGACAAACTCCCTAGGAGTTGTGTTTCCTGTGAAACAGGGCATAGACTAATTTTTCTATACGTTCCTTTGCCATGTAATTCAGTGCCAGTCTCTGTTCCTCAAAAGAAAAAAATAAGAGAGGTTTTTATTTTATCTTTTCTGCCTCCATGTAACATATCCTCAGCATCCCCTCATTGTTAATGCAGGAATGTTTGATTACCCCAGACATCCCTAAAATGAATGTGGATTTTATGCACCAGACAAGCAGATACACAGTTGTTCCATTTACATTCCTTCAGTCAGTCATTTCCAATTTCTTTTCACTTAGCTTTCAGAAATGCAATCAGAACATTACAAAATTCAGTTCTTTTTGAAAACACTATCAATTTTTAATCTTGTCAAGGTGAGAGTATGACACAGTTTCTGTCAGAAGTCACAGTTAAGTACTCACTGAAAACTCCAATGAACTCTGCAAGGGAATCTGGCATTTAGTTCCCACGGCTGTTCTATTTCTCACATCCTCACATTGAACAAAATCAGCTACTGTCAACTTTTTAAAGTAACAACTACAAACACCAACCAGTCTAAATATTAATGAATATAGCTATTCTGGGACAACAGCAGCAAGAAGTCCAAATGAAAAGGGCTCATAATGCAACCTATTCAACAAAGTAAAACATCCAACTATGTATTATCTTGCTGTTCAAAGGAAGCTTTTAAATAAAAATACTGTACCAACTGCATATGTTTCCTGTATCTCTCTGAACTCTGAAGCTAATATTTCACCTGTTGTTAACTCATATAGCGACTGAAGTCCTCTGGGTTCTCCCTGAGCAAATTGGAAGCCTGAGTACTGCAATATATGAAATGATCAAATCAATTCACCTGACTACCTCCTCTGCAGCGTAACTACACAAATATTGCTGGTCTTTTTTTGTTACTTTCTATGAGGAATGTCCACAAAGATGTGTATTAACAACAGACCAATCAATGCCAGAAATAAATGGAAGAGTTCACTATCCATCAAATGAATGTTTTTCCACTAAGTGCCTGCTGTTTGTTAGAACACAAATCCACTTATTACATGGTTAAAAAGGCAGATAAAAAACCCCTCAAACACAAAAAAAACCCCACATCCATCCCCAAACCAACCCAAAATCTCAAAACCACCTCAACCTCTTGTTATGATTTTAAAAGATGTTAATTCATTATATACATTTTCCCTATACAAAGCATATAATACTTTGATATGGAATTTGAAAATGAACGCATCCCTTTCTTCTCACCACAGAAACCAGACCAACACCTCAGAATGTTTCAGAGTACTACCAAGAATAAAAACTCCAGTTTTAAAAGACAGGCTATACCAAAGTTTTAGTTATTACCACACAAAAAAAAGGTTCAACTGATCTCACAAGTATTCTGAAAGATAATTCCATATCAGCACAGGATGGCATAATATCAACAATGCGTAAGATTTCCTAGAGACAAAGAAACTTGCTATATCACTCCCACATTCTCCTGTAAGAGCATAATATGTTTCTTCCATAAAGAGAGCAAATATTAAAATGGTAGGATGTGCTTTGGTGTGACAGCTTACACGTGTATTATGCATCACTTCACTCGTTGAATGTATCGGTGAAATGATGCACAGACTAGTGTGATGCTCCTCTGACTTCAGTAGTGAGCTCAGTAACGGCTGCCTTGGATCTACTACTTTTTCAGTTCAGTATCTTAACTCTTCAGAAGTTTTTTATATAAAAAGTTAATTCAATATAATGACATTAGAATATCTTCAGATATTCTAAAACATGCAGACTTCTACCAAGCTTCATTTCTTTTCTTCAAAGTTTCAGTTCTGGTGTGAGAAACCTATTCATTAACACCTTTTTGATCATTGGATTTTACCGTGCACACTCAACATTGCTAGGCACAAACATCTCAAAAGCCCTTTCACAACTGAAGACCTCTATCTAGCTCTCCACTATATTCTCATTGCCATAATATGATCCATACCCACCTTGACATAAGTACTGCCTCTACCAGCCATGTTTAGAAAGTAGATTGCAACAGCTGCTTTAACCATGAGTCCCAACTCCACTCTATACCTTGACAGTAATGTCCTAACACTTATTTTTCCATAAATGCCTGAGATGCTTGCTGTAGAGATTTTAATTTCAGACCATGGAAATTCACTCATTTTGGTTTCAAGATTTTCACCATCTTGACAGAAAAATCTGCTTTTTGTCACATGGCTTATTTTTCGTATGAGCAGATTCAATGGGACTACACTAGTAGCCTTCGCTCTGTTTCCTACCTGAAAATCATATACTGCCTTTTAGCCATCACTCAACTGCTTATTTTAAAAACTTCCCATTTAAAATTTTATTTTAAAAAAAATTCCATTTAAAATTTCAAGTGCTAAGACCAGTTCTACTTATGTAAAAACCATCTATCTTTCAGGTTAATTCTGACAAGTTGAATATAGAGAATGGAGAGCTTGAGACTTTGGAAGAAAAATTATCTGCATAAAAATAAATTAAAAACCATTGTCAAAGTACTAGTATTAAAGAAGAAGACTAAGGGTTTAAAGCAAAACTCAAGCAGAACAAGAATTCTTTCTCCTTTCAGAAAGATAGGATTGGAAAATGCTAAGAAAAAAAAAAAGCCCAAGCAAGTAAAAGTCTCCATTACTTTTCACAAACAGTTGTTTACAACTTAATCTCTTTTATAACATTATCCAACTTTGATGCTTCAATATAGCCATCCAGTCTTTACATTCTCTCTGATGAAAAACTGTTTATTGTTTGTGTCTTTTTCCTTTATTAGATTTTACATTGCAATGTGTTTTACCTTAAACAAAGAAACAAGAAAAGTATTTTTTATAGAGGCCTAAAATAACATAAGGCCTTCATACAACTCCAAAATATTTCAATCTGTGTGCAATTGAAGATGATAGCACACAATCACACACATTCATTTTCATTTTTTTGAAAGCTATGCCAGACATGAACAAAATTACTTAAAGAAAATAGCCCCAAGAGCAAATGTGGCTCCATAGTCTAGAGACAGATTAATAGAAACATGTTGCTCTTCCAAATGCATTCCAAACTGTAGCTATAGTTCAATAAGGAAGACATATTTCCATCTTAAAGTTATCAGTAAATATTTTACTAGCAGCGTCTGGGCACGCTTTCTACTCTGAATCAACATTTACATGCACTTTTCAGCAATCTGCTTCCACATATAAGTGAAAGATCCTAAAATATACTTTCACACAAGAGTTTGGATTGTAATCTCATAAGGCCAACCTATACATACTATGGTAGATCTAGATACAATCAGACAAGGCAGTAACAGTCTTTCTGGGTACTTACACTCCCTTACGTGACAGCAATAGGATACGTGTTTCAAATGGACAATCCAAGTAATTTTTCTATACAGCTAGCTTCCATTTGTTAATTGAATGCTTCCTTGTAACTCTCATACTAGCAAAAAAAACCTGCTCAAATCGCTTAGGTAGAAATTTCGTATAAATTGTGGATCCCTACTGGCCTCAACATCTGCTAAAATGCTGTTCTTACATTTAAAGAAAACTTTTTGTGAATATAATAAAAAAAAAAGAAATAGGAAAACATGAACTCATTGCAGACATCTCATTCACACTTCAGAAGTTATGTTACATTAATTTCTTATTCACTTTATCTTCTGATTCGTTCTCCTCTCAGGAGACTTAAGAGAACTTCTGTTTTGCTATCCCTGCCTTCAGTTTTATACAAGTTCTTTAAAAACCACCCTGCTTTGCTCATTTAAGTCTTTCATGAACTTTGTCTTCCAGGTCTCTTTAGGCACTTTCATTTAAAGCATATCAACTGTACATGCTTCAGTACAAGTGTTTCTATTTTAGGGCCGTGCATTGGAAACTCAAACTGAAACTGCTGGGCAACTTCCACCCCTTTTCTCATTCTCCTCACCCCCTTGCTCCTGGCAAAAGTCATGCTTCTGCTGACCGTCTGATCCAGGCTGAGCCCATGTGTTTAGGTTCTCTTACATCAACTAAGTTTTCCACTAATGGCCACTTTGTGTCTTGTACCTGGTTCATAACTATGATACTCAGCTCTGCAAAGTGATGTTCGGTCATTGCTTGGCAAACATAAGAGATGTCTTTAAACACAACCACAAAAAAGTAACTCATTAAATTATATAGCAAGTCAATTTGGCGTATAATTTACGGGCAATTAGAGGTCTTCTATGCAATAAATTGCCACATGCATTAGACAGTGTGCCACAGAGATATAAAAAACCCCCACCATTTAAATTTATTTTAAAAAACAACTTTTTGCTGATACTACATTTAGTGCAGGACTGTAAATAGCTTAAAGAGTCCTCGGTACCTTGCTGCCTCTTAGTCTGCATTAACTTTCCAAGTGGGAAATTGTTCACATTTCTTATGTGAACAATCTGGCTTGAAGCAACCCCTGTGGGTGAATCTGATATTGTTCAGGAGTACAGATAATGACTTTGAGACATGGCTACACTGGGCTGGGTTGTTGTTTTTTGCGGTGGTTTTTGGTTTTGTTTTGTGGTTTTTTTTTTTTTTTTTTTTTTTTTTTTGGTTTTTTTTTTTTTTTTTTG
>VXBX01009030.1:151174-235551 GCA_013400415.1 Scytalopus superciliaris
GCGGGAGAGAGATTATTAAACACAGTAGAATTCAAACCTGAATGACAAGGAAAGATATTAGAGGTTTGGGGGTTTTTTGTGAGTGGACTGTTAGTTACACATATACATACACCTGGGATTTGATACAATACCAGTTTTCATAAGTACCACAGAAATGAGAGTAACACCTGTTTGTTTTCCGTATAACTGATGAGAGTCACCTTGACTTTTCATTTTGAGGTGTTTTTTCTTCTTCATTTAAAATAGCCTTAAGGCAATGCTACTGTCAAATAAAGGACACTAGTTATTAAGAACTAAGGATGACAAACACAACTGTCCTAGAATGAGTGTTGCAACAATCAACATTGGTTTTCAAAATCTTTTCCCTTTCCTTTTATTAGAGAATGTCTACTACAGGAGCATGAAGTATACATGCAGCAACTTGTCTGGGGGTTCAGAGTACTTTTTCTGTCTCCCAAATTAACAAACATTTAAATTTACATATAACAAAAAATTAAAGAAAAAAATCTCCAACTCAGTCCTTTAACTTTGCATATGCTCTATATATCAGAACTCAAAAGTTTCTCACTACAGTACCAATGGTGTATTTGTCATTGCATCAAAGAACTTGTACCTCTCAGTACTTCTTATCAATATGAATCTCATTAAAACAAGAGTTTACTATTACCAAACCCCCCCCCCCATTATAATTGCAAAAGCTATTTTAAAAGCTGTAAAGGCATGATTAACAGTAGCTAATGCCACATTTAGAAATCAAACCCTCATATACAGATTATCCAATGCCCAAATGATGAACTTTCAAACAGATTCCTTCTTTACAGAATTGCTTTTTTTGAAATTAAATCCATATTATCAAAATAGTTTATTTCACTACTCCCTAAGAAACATACTTGAGAATGGAAAATTGCTAGCAATTCTATGGCACACAGCTCTTCAATATTTTGGCACATATCCACATAATGAGCTTGCAGGGAAAAAACGCACGGCTCTAATTGTACTTTGAGTAACTTAAAATATTTGTAAACACAGACACAAGACCTCTCAATACAGCACCCAAAGCCTGTGACACAGGAATCTTCTTTTTCTCCACCAGCATATATAATGCACACTCAGACTGCCACTACGCCTTCTTTAGTCAGACATACAGTGGGAAATACTTGATACTATCCTTGCTTTGAGAAGCCCTTCAAATTAATTTTAAGTAACTCAAAGAGTACTCAAGGAACCATAGTTACTATTACACAGCTGCTCTCTCCCCTTGACATTGTACCTACAGTCACAGGAAGGATGGATGGGAAGGCCGTGTACAATGTAGGGACAGGGCAGGGGGAAGCAAGCAGATTTGAAACCACTGTTTCAAATCCTACTAACCTCCAAGACTTCAAAATCTTCACAAAATCCAGGTGAGGCACAGATAAAAAAGAAAAAAAAATAGAAGAATTTTGCATAGCAAGCTCTGCCTCTCAAAGTTTAATACCAGAACAATGTGCTTCAAGAATGAAAATCCTTCAGTTTGCAGCACATCAGTGGAGCTCCATCCTACTGTGAGGCACTTGCAAAGAGATACTCAAATAAAATCCTAAATTGCCCAGAAAATAAAAGTTATATTGTACATAGAAGGAACTTCAATGACCAAAGCCCAACAAATATTCAGTGGGAACCAAAGAAGAAAGCTCAAGAGAGGTCAAGGAAAGAGGAGTTCACAGGTTTTAGAGAACAGCAAAGACATATCACCCATCCAAATATAAGCAACAACATCTTGCCACTGGAAAGGCAGCTGAGGCAGCAGCAAGGCTGTTTAAAAGGAAAGTCACATGAGTTTGTTGACCCTACAGAAACCAATGCAGTCTAAATAGAAATGAAGAATGGGAATTGAAGAATCGTAGATCACAACGTCAACGATTTTCTGTTTTCTTCTGCTTCAGTAACATGAATGAGGCCACCAAGGTCTTTCTTGTGCTCCCACAGAGAGTCTGGTTTGTGTCCAGGACCAAGAGGTTAATGTAGGGACTTGCAGCACTGGCTTACCATTCCCATACAAACCTTCCTTCACATGTCTCATTTGAATAGCTTTGTGTCTAGCTGAGCTAGTGCTAGTTAAAATGTGCCAAAACCAATTAGCGAATAAAGATGCTGCTATAGAAACAGCATCTAATTTTCCAATTAGTAAAATTGCTGAAACACCTGCCATAAAATATAAATACATTTGGACTGGAGGTCTCTGAAAGGAACTTTGCTTTAAAGTTTCCTTTTTTCTTTTTTTTTCCCCCAGATTCACCTTTATCACCATAATGAAAAAGAAGAAAGTGCCAGTTCTCTTTTTGCTACTATCAAATGTAATACAAATAGATGAAGCACTATTTATTTTTAAGGAAGTCCAAAGAATGTGTCCTAAAGTCTTAAACTAATTAACTATGCTGTGCTTAGAGATTCCCAGCCAAGAAAAAATCCAGATGGTACTCAGCTTACAATGAAGATCAGTGCAATGAATACAATACTGAAATGCCACCTGTAAGATGCAAGTGCTCTGACTGGAAGAGCTAAAGACAAAGCAGTACTAGTAGTGCTACAGTATGTATAGTGCTATGGTACATAGTGGTGTGACAGTAAACAGTTGTGGGATCAGGCAAGATATGAATGATCATATTCACCCTAGGCAGGTTCTGAAGTCTAAGCATACACTTTTTCCATATAGTTTTCAGTGTATCTCTACCGTTCAGTTGCCATTACAAATGGAAATGGGATTCCCATTTGCTCTGTGTTACATCTAGAAGCACACTCCTGTAGCAGCCACTATCCACCCCACACTGGATGTATCTGAAGTCAGTAATGCTGATTTCCACTCATAGCACCAGATGAGAATGTAAATTCCCATGGTCTTCCTGTAGTTAAATTTTCTGTATTTCAAACATTTACCCTCACTCCCCACCTATACAGCAGGGATTATATACTTTTCCAGCACTTCTCAAAGATTATTTTGAAAATAAGACTTCCTTTTCTCAGCTTTCTGATAGGATCCACCTGATTCCAGTCTTATCTGTGTTGGCACCCCTAAGTACACACTGAATTTAGAATGTGAGTAATGCAGTGGAAACACACAGTCAGAACACACTGGTGTTTGTAAATAATAATACACATTAAGTATGGGCAACATACAATCCTTGAGGAAAGAGGACAAAGTAGAGGTGTTGTTATCTCCTATACAATAACTGTGCCCAAACTTATTGTTCTATTGAAGAACATCAAATCCCAGGGCAACTATGCAATCAAGTAATTACAGATTTCAGTGAGGGAGAAGAAAAAGTGTGTAATTTTTTTTCCCTGTAGTTAAATCATGTAAGGACAGAGCATTTCAGCCATTCAGACTGTAAAAGACTAGCCACATACTAATTCCCTGCTTGTAAGAGCCTAAAATCACCCATAAGGATTTCCACTTCAGAGATCCTAATCGGAGTGAACATAAGCAGTTAATCAGAAACTCAGGTTTTCACAACAAATGTAATAAATTCCCAAATGTTCAAGCCCAGCAGTGCTTCTTGAAACAGCAGCAGCAGTAACTGCAGCAAACAGATGTTGTTGTTCACAAAGATAAGTTTTAACAAACTCTTTAAGACATGGTTCAAAAATAATAATTCTGTGTCAAAACAGATAATTATTTGAACAGAAAAGGAGAACAACAGTGGTAAAAGACAAATTTACACTTATAGCAATGTACACTGCATTACATTTGTAAACTGGTCATACCATCTCTTGGGACCAACAGCAACAGTTTGTAGATTTTCTTTTTCTGGGGGTTTTTTAGTCTGTCAAAAATAAGTTGCTTTTCATTGTTTTTAAAAAGACCTGATTAACTTTTTACAGAGGTGTCCTCTCAGTTACATACTAGTGTAATGTGCTTCAGAGTTTCAGTAACGTGTTAACTTCAATAATTTATATAAAATCATGCTCCTTGCATGGTTGTTATTCCTGAACTCCAAAGGGACATCTTTAGATAGAGGAACTTATCTAAAAATTATTATTTCATTAAGCAAGTCACTTTCACTTCACCCTTGAAAGGTGTTGTCACGACAATACCTTTTGAGAGAATAAAGTTTGCAATAAAGGCTCTTCCAGCATTATGAATTATGCTCACACTCTGAATACTTATGAAGAAGACATGCTTCCTTTATATGCTTAAACCATATTAAAGCACATAAGATGACACAGAAGCTACTGGGAAACTTACCACTGAAAGAAATTAAAAAACTTTTCAAGACTGAAGAAAAGATGAAACAGTTCCATCAAAGAATATGAGAGTTTTTTTTCTTGATTTATTTCAGCCTCTGCAGAACTGGCTTTTCATCCTGATACCACTTTCTAGGACTTCTATAAGCCAGGAGAACACATAGATTAAAGACCAAACAAATCAATCAACCCTCTAAACAGTCAACTAATCAAAACACTCCTATTTGTTATTACACAGCAAACAGAATCCCCTACACTGTAATTCCAGTTTATGACCAGCTTTCCATAGAAGGCCTTCTTCCTGTATTTCTAAATGAGGTCGGAAATTAAGTATGCTTGAAATCCCAGAACTCCTTCAACCCAGTGTTTTTGGCAATTTTTAAAGTAATTGTATTTACAAGGCTATTTGTGGTCATAAAAGAGCAGAAAGGTTTTCAGAACATTCACATCGATGCAGGACGTAAGTCCACTTGCATTAGCACCAGTAATCTCATTGCCGCTGATAAAATTATTCACGCTTTCAAAATTAAGTGATTAAGCATAGTCTTACATTTTTTCCTGGGCTGGACCTCTAGGTAATAGGCTTAACACACTGCACAGACTGTGCACAGTTTTTACATGATGACTATGTTCTAAAACAACCCAAAAAGTCAAGTATATTGTTTATCTCTGGTCTTCTTGAGCATGTTACTCTTTCAGGGAAACAGTCAAGAACTGTTCTCTCTGAAACTCCCAGGCCAGCATGAGAATTAAAGGGGGTAGAAGATAGGCAATTACTTCACAAAAGGACAAATCTACAAAGAATCGACAACAGGCTACACTGCAGGGAATGAGCTGAGTTAAGATTTGTATTGTGAATTAAGATTTAATGAGTCCCCGGGCAAGTTTTATCAAAGAAACTAAAGGAAAAGAAAAAGAAGACTGCTTGATCATGGATTAGCTAAATGTATGTTAAAAATAAAATCCATCCAAGACAGAGTGACCTTGAACATTTAGCTATAGCACCAGCCATCAGGAGGTAAAACATTCTGTTATTTCAATGTAATGATGAATTGGCTGCAACGGAAAGAAAACTACATTGTAAGAGTATTTCAAAATCACAGTGGTCTATTTGTAATATGCATTTTCTAATAATAAGTGATTTTAAATACATTTTTTTTCTTTCTGGAAAGGTTAAAAAAAAGGAACAGCTTTCTAAAACAGCTAAAATAATCAATGAAGTGTCCAAATTTTTCAGTAGAATATTTTTTCCTTATATCTCTCCCAGAGATAGTAATCTTTAATTAGATGGTCACTATATCACTTCCAATACACATATACAGCCATCAAGGACAGTGATGGTAAGAGTTCACTGCACTAAGTGAGTTTTTCCTTTGACAACTACACTGAGAAACTGGTTTTCAGGACAGAGAAAATACAGTTTATGGACTGATGCCAATATATCACAGGCATAAAGTGGTTATTTGGACAAAACATTTCAATCAGTCTGTCACAGAAGTAGTTACATTTCTTATTTCCAACTGATGATAATTTGAAATGTAATTGATGACAAATTATTTGTGGACCTGGGAACTACAGCTTTCAGAATCCTAAGTTTGAGAATATTTTTCAACAATTTTTATTCTATGTGAGACATAAACTGACACAGAGAACAGTGGGGAATGTTCTGTTCCCAACAATTTGGTTTCATCCATGTAAAACATAATCTTAGGCCAGATTTCAAGTACCAAAATTGCTGATTAAGAACACATCTACTAAGGAGAAAAAGTGTGATCCAGTGTTTTCTGAAAGAGCTTATAGAATACTGTACATCCCACAAAATAGCAGCAACAAGGGCAATTGTATTCTGTTTAAGAGACTCAATGTTCTTCTGAAAAATTGCAGAACAGAAAATTCTCTATGGGAAGGCAGGGAATTTTAAAAAACTTAATTCTTGTAATTAGGGTCATAGTCAAAGGCAAGGCCAGGGGTGCAAACCTGATGAGAAGCATTACAGCTTGTTCCCATGATTTGATGGAAGCCATAGGAGGGTATATGACTATGCTCAGGTCCCAATTAGACTGATTAGGCTCAGTCCCTTCTTCTATCCCCCAGCCAGAATCATTAAACTGCAATCTCTATGACATCCTTAGGATCAGCAAGAATCTAAGGCTGTGGAAACACTTTCAGAAACAAAGTATTTGTAGTTCTAAGAAAGGATATTTCACAAATTATTATGGAAAAGCAAATTTTCAAAATGTAGAAATAACCAACACAAGTCAGAATCTTTATTTTTTCCACCCTCTAAGTTCAGTTTTTCTTTAGAAATGAGACTTTAAGGGATTATCTCCCTTTGCATTGAACAAATTTTTTACTTTATTGTAGCTACTTTTCTGTTGTATAAACACAGTATTACCAGATGGTAGCAAAACTAGTTGCTGCAACTGAGAATTGCAAAGCACTGAAAAAACCTATCTACAAACAGGATAAAAAGGAAGTAGTAAAGAAAGCAGACATCTTTTCAATCATCAACCATATGAAGTTCAACAAAGACAAGTGCTGGATTCTGCACCTGGGATGGGGCAACCCTAGATGTATGTACAGACCAGGGAATGAGGTGTTGGAAAGCAGTGCCACAGACAGGGACCTGAGGGTCCTGGTCAATGGTAAGTTGAATCAGAGTCAGCAGTGCCCTGGCAGCCAGGAGGGCCAACCCTGTCCTGGGGGGCATCAGGCACAGCATTGCCAGCCAGCCGAGGGAGGGGATTGTCCCGCTCTGCTCTGCACTGGGGCGGCCTCACCTGGAAACTTGTGTGCAGTTTTGCGTGCTGCAATATAGGAATGATGTTAAGCTCTTGGAGAGTGTCCAAAGGAGGATAATGAAGACGGTGAAGAGCCTTGAGGGGAAGTCATATGAGGAGCTGCTGAGGTCACTTGGTCTGTTCAGCCTGGAGGAGACTGAGGGGAGACCTCATTGCTGTTACAACTTCCTCGTGAGGGGAACAAAAGGGGCAGGCACTGATCTCTTCTCTGTGGTGATCAGCGAGAGAACCTGATGGAATGGCCTGAAGTTGTGTCAGGGGAAATTTAGGTTGGATATTAGGAAGAGGTTCTTCACCCAGAGGGTGGCTGGGCACTGGAACGGGCTCCCCAGGGAAGTGGTCACAACACCAATCCTGATAGAGGTTCAAGAGGCATTTGGATGATACTCTTGTAACTTGTGACTCTTGGGGATGGTCCTGTGCAGGGCCAGGAGTTGGACTTTGATGATCCTTCCAACGCACAGCATATTCTGTGATTGTGTGATAATTTAATGTAAAACACTACTGCCAGACTACATCTCAAGTTCTCTAATTTTTTATTTCCCTTATCTGCACTTACTTGAAAGAGCTGAAAAAAGGGCTCATTTATATTTGCTATGATGGTCAGTAAGATAAGACTTCAAAATTCCCATAAGATATGGCCTCCTAGGAACAGTAAACAAAGGGTCCAATCAATCCCTTCCCTAAAACCTCAATTACAAAAATATATTTATGCTTCTTCTCTATTCAGGACACATACTTACCAGTGAATAAAAAAAATCTAATTGTACTCATTCAATGCTAGAAAAATACTTTTTGATGCAGTCTTTGAAAAATCAAGAAATACTTATACATCAATAGCTGCAGTAAATCATGGCCCTGATTAAGTAATTTGGCTTTTCACCTCACCTTCTGTTTACTCCTCTTCATAATGTAGCTGCAAGCAGCTGCCCTTTGTTTCAATAAACTCCTGAGTACACCTATATCTTCCCTGTCAGTCAACAAAAAGACTGATTAGAGGCAAACAAAGAAAGAAAATCCAAACAACATGAGAGAAATTCTGATCCACTGACGTCAACAGCAAAACTTCATTTCTGCATGACCAGCACATTGTCTCCATGTAATTCCCCAGAGAGAGGTAAAGTGGTCTAATGCTTTCAGCTCTGGTCAGAAAACGCGTGGAAGTGCCAGATTTCAGGTACAACCCTGGGCAAGTCACAGAGCTGCTCTCAATTTTCTCATTTGTAACACACAGATAATGAATCTGGCAAATGTTGACGCCATAAAATAGCTAAGCATGATTATTGATTTTTGCCCTATAAAAAGCAACAGTGCAGAGCTCAAGTTAAGAACACTGTATCCCAGAGCTAGTAAGCAGGAGAATCTGGAAGGAAGACAATTGTCTACTTTTATAATTATTGATTTTTATAGGGTACATATACTTTATTACCTTGACACTCTTTAAATATGGAGCTTCATAAGGAATTAACACACCAAATACATAAATGCCAGCAGCGGACCTGCTTTAAAGAACAAAAATGAAAGATGCTATTAAGTAGGCTAAATGTCAGAGATTCCTGAGTGTTTAATCTTAATTAGAGGAAGACTTTGTTTTAATAACATATTCTGAATCCAAGAGAGTTCATCGTTAATTGTATACCTGTGAGGAACAATCACCACAGAGTTCTAAATTCTGTAAATATGAAAAACTAGAAGAGGGGGGGTTTTTTGTACATCCATTTGGGGAGATCTGTGAAACACAGCTAAGCAACCTCCCATACAGACAAAACACATAAACTGCTTTTGGAGTTTTTCCTAAAAGCTAAGTGTTTGGTTGTTAGTAGTTTGCCCCAGGGACCTTAATCCTGCAAGCTCTACACAGAAGATCCAACTGCTCTGTCCATGCAGTGCAGGGGTCTGCTTGAACAGGCAAGTCTTGTATTTGCAGCCACAAATACTGTCCTTGCAAATACAGCCTGTAACCATGGGTCATGCTTTTGAATTATAACCAATTTGGTTCTTCTCTTTCACTTTCTTGTTAGCAATAATAAAGATACCTAGCTCTTACATGGTAAATTCTGTACAGAAGCCTTAAAATACCTAGCAAATCCCTCACATCTTTCCAGTCCAACCAACTCCACTGACAAAATGTTGCTGATCAAAGGACTCATCTTTGTGACACGACCAGTAGTGTTGCCTGTGTAACTTCTGCAACGTCACCAGGCAAAGGCATATTCTTCACAGAGCAAAACTGTTTATGCCATGTCACCTACCTATCCTTTACCTACATGAAGCTCATTATTTATATGAGTAGAAGATTGGTGATAGGGAATTGTGTTTTCCCAGGGACTCCTCCAGTGAGTCACAAGAAAACACCTAGCAGCTGCAGGCACTGAACTCCTAGTCTTCTCTCTCATGGGACTGCCATTTATCAAGGACAGTACAGAATGGGAGAAATCACTGAAAATTGTCAAGGCAACTGCTGAAGGGGAAAAAGAGCAAAAATTAACTGATCAACATATATACTTTTTTCCCCATGGAAACTCAGGTATAAATCCCCACAAGAATTTATTTTGGAACAGCTTGGGTTTTCTCTTTTTCTTTTTAAAGTCTGATGAATTTTGCTCCTAGCTCCACCCTGTTCCAGTTCCTTACCCCTCTCTGCACTGCATCATTTAAATCTCAGGCAGTAACTGCCAGTGTAGCTGAGCCAGAACCTGGCAAGGAGCAGGGGAAAAAAGCAAGGGACCATAACCTTTTCAACCAGATTTTTCAGAAGAGAAATCATGATGCTGCTATGTACTGGTAAATATAAAACACCTTTAGTGCAAAACATCAGAAAGGTTCGGGCAACTACTGCGCTGATTGTAAAAAATAATAGCAACACTGCCACATTATAACTCTTTGTGGCAAGCCAAGGATCAACAGTGTTTGCCACCTCATGGACAAACTGTAAAATACAGACTGTGTGTATTCATGTCTGGTAGCAACTAGCAGCGGGATTAGAGGCTTTCAGATGAAAATTTGTTCTGTTCAGATGAACAGGATTTGTAGTCTTTCACAACAGTACTGAATATTGATTACAGCTACATGTACTTGGATCTAGCATTTTCAAGTCCCTTGTAAATAGAGAAAAATTCTGTCTCCCTAAACACACTTGTTTGTTTCAAAACAAAAGGTAGAGTTAGTAAGAAAAAGGGGGGGAAAAGGAAGAAAGGAACCATTATCTAGCTTTCTGGATTAAAGATATTTCTAATGTGTAATTTATAGAGCAGGTTTACTTGCTTAGAGTCCAACAGAAGTAAAAATCTTCTATACCAATGCAGAAACTCATTTTCAAATACACAACAACACAGTTCATCACAAACTACATTTTTCAGAGAAACTAAGATGTAGGATTATTCAATACCATGATAGAGAATGTGGTGGGAGTTCCTCTCCTTCCTCCCACACCAATGTTTAGTCATATCTATTTTCTTTCAGTCTAATATAATTTGTGAGGTGTCGATGAACTGCAGCCAAATTTCCAACCCTTGTCCTGAAAAGTTCATGACCTGCTTCTTCTCATTCCAGTCACTGAGACTGCATAGAAAACGTATGCTCAATCTCTTGCTTTTCTTCTCCATCTGTGACTAGACTGAAAAATCCCTTGCTAAACTGGGGATTTCTGCCATTTGTCTTAAAAGGTGCATTAACAGCAAAGCTCAAACACTTGAATGCTGGTGCTGTTAAACTCCTAGATGAAACACAAAGACTCAACCTGAGACATTAAAATTCATTATTCAGAACAGGGTTAGATTAATTTCCTTTTAAATCTCAATACCAATGAGGAATAAGAATCAACAACACATTCAACAATCTACCAATAAACCACCTGTTTTCAGGGAGACAAACTAGATGGTTTCATTAGTTTCTGCCTTATCTAGGGTTCTCCCCTCCAAAACTGTGCACATGTCTAATTTGGTAAAATATTCAAGTAGTATTTTGACTTGTATAAAAAATGGAGTTTTTATACAAATGGTTTGGTTTGCTAACTGTTTATGAAGTGCAGTCTGTTCTGCTTACCAAAGACAGAACAAAAATATCCAATTTAGAGTGCAAATTATCTCTGTTTACAATGTATGTTAAAAACTTACATGAATCTCAGATTAGTAAAACTTAACTCTTAAATCAAGACTCTGCAGATCTTTTAAATGTTGGTATTTTGGCAGTTCACTGCACTTGATTGCACAATTCTCTTCAGCAGGTTTCAGCAGTTTGGAGATGGTTAGTGTGACAAATGGCTCACTTTTCAAGGGATTGTGGTTTCAGCTCTTGCTCAGATTCAGATATGTGGAAGCTGTTTTTTTTTTAAGTAGTAACTAAATAAATATCCAAGCTTATCCCCCTCCTGCTGAACTCATAACCCTAGATATTACATTTAGGCCTTTCCTGCAGTATTTCTGCATAGAGTGCAATGTATTGCAACTCAGATATCTTTCCTCCAATTTAAAAGGAAAAACAAGGCCAAAATCATGGCAATAGCTTGATCTTGCCTATTAAGTAGTGTTCAATAACCCCAAAAAATGCAAACGAAACACTTCATGGTGAAACTCATCAAGAAGAAAGGTGCAACATATGTAGAGACCTCTTGACAAATTGAATAAAACACATGCAAGCAAACAAGTCTGGAGACTTATTCTAATGGAAACAGTATGTAGAAAATTGCTCTTTTTCTCCTTATCTTACTCATTTAAAGCCAACTTAATAATGCTGATATATTAACTTACATAGAAACTCCAGTTCTGAGCACAACCAAACTACTGGTTATTAATTATAGTTTCCTTGTTATTTCTCCACTCTGTTTAGACATCCTGGGAACCATATCATTAAAAGACAAAATTAAACCAGACTAGATTTACGTAAATTAGTGCAGATTCTGAGTACTTTTTTCCACTGAGAACAGAATCCAACAGGCTATCTGTCTTTTGTGCCAATTGTATTTACACTATTTACATTTTTGCTATAGCTGCGGTCAGTTACACAGATCACTTACTATTCATATACTAAAGCATTTAAAAGTAATGAAATACACCAAAGCAATTACATTGGCCAGTGGAAATATCTCACATTCCATGTCCACCTCACAATGGAAATAAAGAAGTCTCTTTACCTGGATCTAAGCTCTGGACAAGGCAAAGAAGAATAGTCCCTGTTCTCCAGAAAGTTCTTGAAAATGTTGCTGCCTTTGTCATGAGTGATGGTAGTTTGCTTCCTGCAACTGGCTAGCTTGGGACAATGAAACTTGGGGAACATCACACAGTAAACATCATACAGCTGTATCTTCCTGCAGAACTAACGTTTACAGGGTTTTTAGCCAGTCTATTAGAACTATTGATTATATTTAACTTTTTATTTTTTTGCTTCAACTGAACATGACAGGTAGGAAAAAAAAATCTTAATAAAAATCAACATAATCACAATGAATATATCTGAAAAACATTTTTTCCAAGTGAGTTGCCAGCAAGCTGGTAAAAATGTAAAAAAGAACATCACAGTCACAAAACACTAGCCTGTACTGGAAGCAAAAACAACTGTCCTCCAATCCCATTTTGCAAAGAAACCCACATTAACTGCTTTCTTATGCATTGAAAAGAAGTAATACCAGGACTGGAGTATATGCTTCCTTTCCATTTCTAAAACTCTCTGACACACTCTGCAGGTCACAAGGCGTCATGTCATCGTGTTACATTCTAAGTGGAACAGAGGAAAGCATATCAGGACCTAAAGGAAGGGAAAGCAGACTGTAAAGCCTCTGTGAGAGGGGGAGAGAAAATAATAATGACTGAAAAAAAGAAAAGTAAAATACAGGTATAACAGATACCATTCAAGAGCTTTTCTTTTAAGACCAAACATTCTGTTCACACAGGAATTTAAAGAGTTTTAAAAGATCACACAAAAATGTTACTTTACTGCTAGATCAGGATAATGGCCTTCTTTTCCACTGTCTTGGAGAGGCACTAGGATGGCAAGCGAGCCAGAGGTGAGACAAGGGGCATCAGTGCCGTATGGGCACAGCGGCATCAGTGGAGAACATGAATGTTTACCAGAGGAAAGAAGAGGGAGAAGGACATTCTCCAACTATGAAGCCTGCAGACCAGGTCACGGTAGCTCCTGAAAAAATGCCAACACCTGCCACTGCAAACCATGACCCTTGCCATTGCACTTCCACTGCTCCGCAGAAAGACCAATTCTCTTTATCCTAGCAGAGCTTCCTGGTGCTTCTCCACCTCTTCAGCTGCCTGTACAGTATCAGATATTGAAGAGAGTCTCTCATTTTGCTAAGTATGCCACTGATGTGCACTCTTCCAGGCTCAAACCGCCTGGAATAGGAGGATACACAAAGATGTGCAGTACAACACCATAAACCCAATCTAAAGCTTTACATAATGGTGGAGTGAGCAAAGATGGTGAAACAAACTCCAACACATCTTGAAGTTCACACTGGAATAAAGAGGAACAGCGAACTGAACTAAGTGTGGAGGGAGAGGGGCAGTGAACCTCATGAAGCAGCTACAACATTCCAATTAATTTCAAACATTTCTGCCAAATCCACAAAGCCTAGAATAACTTATGCATGTAATTTCTAATGCTAATTTGTGCTTAGAATTTGTAATTCTAATTCTAAAGCACATTGTAATTGCTGCTAGAGTAAACATGTACTCTCACATGTAGGTTTGAAATTTAAGACTACAGGCTATACCTCTGAACCTGCTACTGCTTCTTTCTTGAGATGAGCTCTCAACTGTGACACCTGACTCCCTGTCTATAAATGTTGTGACTTCCCAGAAATAGCAAACGCAGAAGACAAAATATTTCCAGCTTCTTTAGTAGTAAAGGAAAAAATTTCCCAATGTTTTACTTCACATTTTTAGCTTACACAGCCCCTGAAAAGCAAGCTCTGCTACAAGCAGCGTAGCTGCTTAAAACATAGGAGCCCTTATACAGAACTTAGATAAAGCTTTACAGAATGGGTGGCACCCACTGATTCACCATTACTAACTTGCATTTCAGAAGCACAAATTTCAAAATGTTCATAACCAGTTGATACATGCAATTTATAAACAGTTATTTTAGCATGACATTTTCTAGACAAGAGAATTTCTTTTTATGTCAAAAATATCCCAATGATACTGCTAAACAGTGTGATTTCAGTCAAGATAGAAGGTAGAAAAATTTGTATTAAAAAGGCAGGTACAAGGTACTCTTATGCTACAAGATTCCTTGTTAAAATTCTTTCCATGCCTATACTTCTCCCAGAGATGAAACCTTGGTCATGATGGATTATTTACAATTTCAAAGATATGTTTATTCTGGGAGAATCTTGGATTAAAAAAAATTATAAAATGGAAAGTCTGATTCAAGCTTAGATATTGGGATAGCGACTGTTGCATTAAACGCTAGAGATGGATGACTGGATAAAGAAGTACTGTAAAAAATGCAAAAGGGCTTTATAAGAAGCCAGCCAAACACTGATGCTGAAATAAAAAAATCTAAATCTTGCTGAATTACTTGAAATGACAGAAAACTTATCATTATGGAAACAAGATAAATCTAAATAATAAAGATATATTAAAATACAGTAATGTTATTTTGTTTTAATTCTTTTTCTAATACTGACAGATTTATGAGGTATATATAATCAAATTACTTTTTCAAAAAATGTGTTATTTAATTTGAAACAATAGATCACATTCAAATCTTGTCATAATATTTTTTCTTCCCTCCAACACCATCATGTCTACACTTTGCGAATATATATGTAATAAAAATGTCACTTTTTCAAAAGAAAAGAAATGAGCTTTTAGCAATTAAGTTGTATAATAACTGAAACAAATACTTTCATAGAAGTTTTTCAGGATATCGCATTTATTATATATTATGCAGCTAGTCTAATTAGACTAACTACTTAAGATGGCAATCATTTAAGTTGGGATGAGCAAAACAACTTGATGATTATATTCTTTCAATAAAGAAGCCTTTTTGTTTGGGTTCTCTTGCAGAGAAATCCTTACAAAAACAGGCAAGTAGTTGGTAGATAAAAGCTACCTTCTACTGCACAACTGTTTACATCAAACAGCTAGGAAGGATAATGTAAACACTATTTCAAATATCTACATTCCTACAAAGGACTACACACAAATCCATGATTAATTTTTACAAGAAAAACTTAGTTTCAAATCACAGAGTTTTTAGTCATTATTCTATGCAGCAATACTGTTGACAAGGCAGTACAACCCCTCTTTGGAAGCATCTTCTCAAGCAATCTTTAGTCATGCTGTCCAATCTGAAATCTCACAGATGCTGAGGAAATTTCATGCTTACCTGGCTAAGATGGGTTCCCAAACACCACAGTTCCACACTTTACTAGCCATAAAGAACTTTTCAAACTTTACTTTGTCTTTAGACACACTAATCTCTAGGCAAAGAAAAATCAAACTATAATGTTTCTTGAATATAGTTTATTCATGCTAAATTTTCAGATTTGGCAGGGGAAGTAAGAGCAAAATTAAGGAGCAATGCCTTCTTTTGACTATTTAATACTCAAGCACAAACGGGTGTGTAATTTAGCAGTGCCATAGTTACATAAGCATACATTTGAACACACATCCAATTCAAAACCCCCACCCTCTGGGAATCTGTGCCCTAGTTTCCTGGTAGCCTACAGCACATGCCAAATTTGAAATGGAAATATTTCCCTAATCAGCTCAATCTGGGTCAAAATGTCAGCTCGGCTTAGGTCCAAGTCATTGCCACTCATGATCTCTGGAATGGCCATAATGAATATTCGTGCAACACGAGGGGCTCCAGACACCAACCGTGGGGCATGGCCTCCTCACAACCGCTGCAGAGTGGAAAATACAGACAGACTTACGCCTTCCTTTGGTACACTTCCTTAGGAAATCAACCATCAGGACAGAAAGACTGCACTTGTCCCCACTGCCTTTGTGCCCTCTCAAAGGTTGCACAGTAGTTCCTGTTCCATAAAGAGACACTCTACAGTTACGACTCCTGTTGGGATGCAGCTAATTTTCACAGAAGCACTTTTGCATTTTAACTATAGCAAATTGAAGGCACTTACTTTTAGCCACTCAAATAAGCTACTTTAACTAAGATACATAATGTTTCCAGGTAAAAGCCCACTTGCAAGGAAGGGGCAGACACACACTTAAGAGGAATTACCCAAGTGTGCTGAAGAGGATGGTGACACCAGCTAAACTCAGGGGTAAGCAGGTGAGCCTCTCACTGGCATGCACTGAGTCCCTTGCCATCTACAGTCAGTAGGTACTGATATTTGGCAAACTAAGACAGCAAAGACAGCATTAGTTGTTCCTGTACATTTGTATTTAAAAAATCAGAACATTACACAAGAAAGCAAGGTTTTCACTTTGCAAACTACTAAAGTAGATGGTGATTTATTAATTACTGAGAAAAACTGCACTCATGCAATTATTGTGTTTGATGAGTTATACAAATCAAGAGGACAAAACTGAAGTCAAGGTTTAAAGATAGGCTATCTTCTGACTTTACTAGGCTTATACCAATTTACACCAGCTGCGTGTCTAGGTCTTTGTTATGACACTTCCATTTCTTTAAATCACTAATGCACAATCTCAGCATTAACTCTAGATAATTTTTCTAGTCTGTGAAACAGCTACATACATTCGATGTGTATGAATACACGCACATACATGTATTATACAGACATGTTAGAGAAACTTAAGTTGTAATGTGTTCAAAATCACCTTCCTTTACTTTGCAAACAGTTCCCTTTTGATGTAATTGGCCCATTAGTCAACAAAAAGCAGATCCACTGCAGTAAAACTGCAGTACTTGACTGTCTTGGACTGCACAATTGTATAATCTGGAATTAAGACGCCTTAACCTGTAGAAAGCTATGCCCTTCACCTAAACCTGATGTTTCCACACCTGACAAATATTTTGTAAGACATTATATTTTGGCGGCAGGAATATCTTTTATTCCCGAAGCAATCCCTAAAGTGGTGCTGAGAGCAGGCAAGCAGCTCTCCTTAGCGGCAGAGAGTACTGACTGCTGCAGGGGTTAATCACCCGGGATTGTTTGAATAGAGGGACATCTGGCACACCTCCCCACAGAGACCAAACAAATCATTTCTAATCTCCCTCTACTGTATCAGGGTCTGGGTTTCATCCAGTGCTAATTTGCAATTTTACTGTGCATTCCATCATTTTCACAATACTGTGTAGTTAAAATACACAGCTTTACATTTATTCCAGCAGAGCTTTAAACTGCCAAAAGACAAAAGAAAGTTTATTTTTTCTAAAGAACACTCACGTAGTACTGTTGTTATTCTTTTAAGAATACATCTATGCTATTTTTCAGAGCTACTGAATTGTGCAAAACCAAGAGTATGAAGAATAAACAGAGCAAAATGTGGCAATACAAAATGTATGTTATTTGAGATAATAGAAAGGGTGAAATGAAAAATGATACTCTTAGAAGTACCAGTTCTATAAAAATTTCAAACCATCAATTTTACATAGCAAAATGAACAAAGCAGCTCTACAAGCAAGGCAATTACTTATTTCTCTTTGTACTAGATGCAGAAGAAATGGAATTAAACAGAAGCATTGTTTTTGCACTGTGAATGTAAAAGCTTGAAGATTTGTATGTGAAAGGACTTTAAGCCTTTTCCGCCCTTTACTTATTTTATTAATTATTGTACTCTCACTTTTCATCTGAACCCCACGAAGGGGCCACAGATGAAGTTTTGACTAGGATAAAGTCTATTACATTTTATTTGAAAAATGGAGAGGTATGAAGAAAAAAAAATCCTCAGAGAAGTATATCACATGGCATCTGTGTCAAGCAGAGCAGGAAATATGGCTTTATCACTCAGCTGTGCTACACAGAATATCATAAACTCAATCTGAGATTTTCTTAGTTTTATCTGTTAGCATATGTCCTGTTTTTCAGGAATACAATATACTTTAAAGGTAATAAACTGTAAAAGCCTTTGAACAGATTATCACTTCAACAAAGAAATTAAGTCATTATCTATATTCAGATATATTCACGGATTCTTTCATCATAGAGCAGTATTAGTGCTATGCATCTTGGAAGGTATATTGTATTTTAAAATCTCTCTAGATTCCATCTTTAGGACAGTAATCTGTGCTTTATAATTTTACCAAAATTATAATTTGAATTTTTTTTTACAGATTGACAATGTTATGGAAAATGAAAAAAAATCAGAGGTGTGACTGGATTTTGAGATGTTACTGCTCTACAGCTGGACTTAGATGGTGGCCGTGGAGAAGCAGGCTGAGAGACTTTGCTGACATGTTGAGCTGAGGCAATGGCATCAGTCATAGACAAAACTCCAAAGGCTTTCTGAAAAGCATACATATTTTTATTACGAAACCAAACTAGAACCAGCCTAGGCACTTGAAATATGGGTTATTTTTTTCCATGAAACCTCTAAACTCAGTTTGTCTGCACATCTCAGCAAACATTTTGCTAATACTAAGAAGAAATTATGTTTATGATAAATATCATGATACTGAAAAGTTTACGTTTGGGGGGAAAAAAAATTGCTGTACTCCATAATTCTCAGTACTTCCTAATTAATTTTCAGGAAAAAGTGTAACTGGCCTTTTTATCTCCACAGCAACAACATGACAGAGAACTGATCCAGGCACAGCCCCCACCTTCACCTTGAAGGGGCCTCAACATTCAGAGCTAGTTCTGGAAATGCTACTGAACACAAATCAAATCATTACTCCTACTTCAAACTGAGGAGACTGAATAAAAGCTAAAATAACATGATACTAAGATTCCAAACTGGAAAAGATAAATGACATTTACTCAGCAACACCACAGCTTCTGTATATTTAATGATACACATTACAGAACCCACTAACATGTGCCAAGAAAGTGATATATTAAGCAGAAAATTGGTCAAGTTAATAATACCAAGGGTTTGTAATTTAACTTTTGAAACTTCACTCTTACGGGAAGGTATTTATAGACAAATAAATATATACACACAGGTATCTGAATGGGCCCGTACATAATGCTAGGCCATACCAGTGCTTGTCAGCTAAAATACACAGCATCATTTCTGTGTAACTGTCTACAGGAAGAAACAATTTACAACACAACATTTACATTTCCATGCATTTAAATATAGAGCTTACTCAAATATTATAAGCAAAGGGATGTTTTCAGGCAATTTTTTCTGTCTATGCAATTATTTTTACACTATCTCACATTATTTTATGTATGTGTATATATACACTGTAGACTACAAGTATATATATATAGCTATTAAAGAGACTATATAAACAGTGTGTATGATTTATGGCTAACTTTGAGTGGGCCAGATTTCAGATACTGTAAACTATTTACTTACATCCTGAAATCCTGGTGTTCTTAAACAGGTGATAGCTTATCTTCAAAGCTCTAACTGTTATTAATATGATTTCTGTAAATGTGTAAACTAATTATACATCATTTTGACCTGAAAGTTTCTGAGCAGAACCATTTCAGTTTCTATAACTAGTAATATCTTGGTTAATAAACTTCTGTAATGTAGGGTCACTTAATTCCAATTGGATCAGTTGGCGGAAGAAAAAAAATCAGTCTGTAGCACAGAGACATTTCATTCATCCTGCCTTGCAAATGACAAGCCTCAACCCTTTCAGCTGCACTTCAAATTGTCTGATGTATCAGTTACATACATATTTAAATACTTTACACTATTGAAAGACATATTAACATTCATATTGACTATTAAAATACCTATATAGACTTGGGAGCAATACAGGCTAATTAATTACATTTCTAAGACTATACAACGTCATCTTGAAAAACAAAGCTTTCATTTCCTGGGGTTTCCTAAGCACCTTCAAAGAATATGAAATTTATGTATTTCCTGTAAATACAACTAGTCTACCAGCCAAGTCACAGTAGGCATGAGTTTGATCCATTTAATAGGCTATCTTTGCAGTTAATGCTAGAGATGTAAGAGCCCTGGAAAAGACAGAATTAAATGGCATAGTAATTAAAAGCAGGATTTTATCTTCTAGTTAGATGCAGATGTTTATCATCTGGAGAAGATCCATACCCACGACAGACTGTGACCTTGTTCTGGGCACCACATGCTGGCCAAGTTTGGCATTTTATCTGCAATAAATGTTACATATTCTGGAAAAGACCAGTTCACAATCTCTAAATGCGGTTCATGATGTTACCATATAAATAGAACTACTACAATTTTTTTTAATAGAAATCCTTTTTTGTTTAGACAATTTGGATTGTGATACTGGAAATACATCATTATAGATGACATAATGAAACAAATGGGCACTTGCTTTGAAATTGCAGTTCTTCTATTCACCGTTTCCAAGGATTCACAGAAATTGAAACTTGCTGAAAACAATTCACAGTTCTGAATGGTAACTGCACAAATAACCTTGCTAACTGGATCCTTCAAGCTGGATTCAATGTCCTCTAGAGGATTTTTGAAAACTGCAAAATGCTTAGAATTTTAGTCCTTTTTTTTCTTTTTTATATTCTGCCTTTTGAGTAGCAGTAGTTTTGGGTTACAACATGGTGAAAATTTTTGGCACGTATTTCCCCAAAAGACACACCTCACTGCCACTGTCTTCCATTGATGTCTCCAGGCCTGCGTGCAGCCATCCCTATCACAGGCTTTGAGCACACTGCATACCCTGCAAGTCCCCACTTAGGAAACCAGGTAACCAAACCAGAGCCTAAAGTGCAAGTACAGAATATGTCTTGTTGATCAACTTGCATCTCAAAGACCAAAAGGTGCTCCTTCCAAAAAGCAGAAAGCAGTAAAGCCCAACACTACCAATTTGAGAACAGTGAAAATGAGGGAATTTCACTCTGTTCTAAGCCTCCATGAAACAAAACTAGCATAGAGGCTTAGTTAAAACCAGATTTTGGACTGCAGAACACAGATTTTATCTAATTGCTGTTTTTAATTAGCACCGTATTTACAAGTGTCATTTTAATTATCAAATTACATAAAATAATCCCTGATCAGCACCCCTTAAGTCTTAGAAGAATCAAAAACAAAAGCACTTAAAAATATAAACATTTCCTGCCATTGGCTGGCACACGCAAACACTGGAATAATTAAAATTGTTTTATTTCAATAACAGCTGCTTTTTTTTCCCCTATTACCTTCAAATAAACAGGAATACCCAAAACTTAAAAACTTTTCAAGACAGTCTTGTTTTAAAGTGAATGCTTCATCCTTCAAAGATTGCCCATGGTTTCTAAAATAACAGATTGAGATGTCTCTGAGATCTTACCACTACAGCATAGTACTTAACAAAAGAGGTAGGGGGGGAAGGGTAGATGCATTTTTATGTAGGAGCAGATCTTCTGGGATAGCAGCTACAGAAAAGAAGTTGCAGGAATGGAAGCAAAAGTCAAGCTTATACACTTAGATGAATTGCTGAGGCGCAATCCAAGCAGTCACAAAAACATTTAGGAACAAAAATTTGTTTATGATATAGAAAATATTTCAGTAAAGAGCTGTACTTTAATCCTGTGCAGCCAGACATTTGCCTCATAAAATGGTGTAAACTGCACTGAATGAAATGGGGTAATGTCATGTTAAACTGCAGAAATATCTGCCTGCTATATTTTTAGATACCTATAAAGTTGTTTGTTGCTACCGAAGAGAATAATGATGCCACATAACCACAATACTGGTTTACAGAGCAACATTAAGATGAACTTTATATAACCATTGGGCCTTATGGTATCACACAGAGCATGTAAATATAACATGCTTACAGCTGGAAAGATTATTATTTTTGATTAAACGATCACTCAGTGTTTTATAGTTTTGGAAGTGAAGCATTTTCTTTTTTATTTCCAAAAGACACCGTGTTTAAAATATGCCATTTTTATCATCACATTTTAAAAAACATTTGTTAAGATACAAAACATGTATGACATATAAAAAATAAAAGAAATGCTTGCAGCAATGCCTTTTTTCAAACTTTAACTTCAATACATGATATAAAAGTAGTTTTGCAGTGGGATTATTTTCAGCAGTCAGAAACAAATTCTTTACTTTGCAAATTTCTCATCTTTCATTAAAACTGAATTATAACATTACCTCTGTGACCCCTTTCTTCAGTCATGTTTTTGATACTTACATCAGTAAGCATCAGTACTAGAGGCCATAATAACCATTTACAGAATTAATAGCATTTTCTGTATTTTTCCTGTTCGTTCTGAAAGGGAAGGGGGGGGGGGGTTCATACCCTACTTCAGATCTCACTCCTTGGTGTCTTTGTTCCAAGCCCTTGTACAGTTATCAGAAGGAGCTAAGCCCCAAATTTCTGTGATGTGGTCAGAAGGCACAGGGATCTTAATGAGATTCAGAATTATCACCAGAAGAGTGGGCAAACAAACGCATTTTTTCTAACACTGTGAATGACAAGCACAAACTTCATCGTAATACAAAATCTTAAATTTCATAGATAAAATTAAACAGCTCATGAAATATTACTTCCTTTCTGGCCTTCCAAAATGACTATGTAAATCATCAGAAGGTATTTGCATTACAAATATTCAAATTACAGTTTAATTAAGCAAAAGACTTTAAAGTCCACAAAAGTGCCAGAAAGGCACTCTTATGACATTCCATTATTTCCTTTATTGCCCTTTCCAGATTTTCACATGCACACTGTAACATCTTCAGCATAACTATCTTCTGCTAGTTGGTTTCTGCACAAGTGGCTCATTTTTGTATGCATAGTTAGGTCTTATTTTATCCTGCTTTTTGGAAGAAAGAGTAAGAAGTAAGACAGTATAAGATTGATGAAGATCAGCACGTCGTATCACTACATTTCCCCGCTTTGCCAGTGTCTTTGGCCTTGTGTTAATTACCTATTCACCCTCACAGAGTAACAGAGCATCCAACGAGCCAAGATATGATAATGGCATGAACTGTATGCATCCTAACAGCAGCAATAGGTTGCGAGAACATAAAATGCATTAATAAACTATTGAAGGTGTTTCTGAAAGAGGCAGAAAGATGCTTGTCAAATCTTCCTGCCATGCAGAAACAATTTTCTCATTTCTAACTCTGAAAAACACCTTCTTGAGACCACAGAGAAAGCGCATCAGACAGACAGCAGATACATCAACTACATCTGCCCATTTCTGGGAGATTGCTAGTGCAGAGATAGCATGCAAAGTAGCAAAGACTAACCACTAAAAGATGATCAAATCAGTCTGAAAAAGCCTAAATAAGCTGAATGCTCATTCCAGGTCCATACTTTGAAAGGGTACAATTTTTGGGGACACCTAACAATTTTATATTACCCTTAAGGAAACACTTCAAGGTGTATTTTCTTAGAAAAACTTTGCATTCTGGATTCTTATAAAAGCCATGTCACAAAGCAAACTAACTAACAAACTAGCTATTTTTTCCAGGAAGCTTATTCTGATATGAAGCGTTCTCTGATACAATCCCATCTGCACCATGAACTATACTTCTTGTTATGAGCTAAGAAAAAAGAATGATAATGCACTTTTTCCTTCAAGCTTGATACAGCTATAAAGATTTTAAATGTCTCTTCATCTAAAATTCTAGTTCTGTAAGGGGTTGAACAGCATCCATTCTAACAGACAATGTACTTTCCAGACTGAATGCATTTAACTGTTGCTTGGCATGTTGTTTTTTTCTTTTATTTTCTGTGGCACATCCATGTGCACTGAAATGGGATTTAGATTGCTTAATCAATAACAGGTTATGAAGCACATCATTAGGAATGGAGTTTACTTGAAGGGAAGAGGCCATCAAAAGCTACTAATGCAATAGCATGGTCAGCAGCTCACTCTCTTGCTGCCCAAATAAAATATTATTTCAAGGGAGAGGCATAGACAGTAAGCACAGTAGCTGGATCTACCATCAAAATGTTGGATTACTATATATTTGTATTTCATGAATGCTGAATTATTATTATGAAAAAAAAAAAAGCTGTATTTCACAGGTTGCATTGTGAGAGAAAGCAGCAAATAGCTTAATTTCCAAAACAGAACTCAAACATTAAAAGGAGAATTATTAATATATACAGTCTGCAACTTTTACCACTTATGGTACATTTTTTTAGCAGATTTCATGAAGAGTGAGGAAGGACTATTTAAGCTGGGAAAACACCTTCATTTTTCAGTTGAAATTTGGAGGGTGTTGAGCAATATCTGAGACCAGCTATTTTGGTATAAAAATATTTTCAGATAAATAAATACCACATGTTATAGGGCAAATCTTGAACCAGCTCTTTAGGACGCTGTGGCATTAGCAACAGCATAATGGCAGCCATGCAAAGTAAATCAACTCTCCTACAGTTTTCCGTAGTGTGATTTTACAACACTGTGACACTGCAAGCCTTCTGGAGAAGGAAAGTGCATGTGTGTGTCTGTACAGCACTGAAACATTTTATCCCCACGATCATAATACCAGCAGCAAAGACTTTTGGACTCTATCCAAGTGACAGGTTGAACTATCTTCTGGGAGAGAGGAAATAAATATAAGCTTTAAAAGCTTAACATCGTTTGGTTATTGACAACATCAATAGGATGTGAACTTTCCTGCTGAAAACACTTCGCAACTGCTTCAAGAACAAGTATCTAAGCTTCATCTCAGAATTCATCTGTTGGAGAAACACACGCTTGCACTCTATTATCTTCTAATTACTTAATTTTTTTTTTTTAACTGTCAGAAAGCACCAAATACATGAGGCTTTTGGTCTCTCCTAGAGCAGGACAGATTGTTAGGCATTTGACAGCTGCAGTGGGATGTTACTGCTCCACCTTTTCTCCCCTTCCTGTTCCTTCCCTAGGTAAACAAAGGATAAGGGAGGAAAACAACGTAATTTAAGATGCAGTACCTCAATTGACCACTTGCAGAATATAGGACTAGACACAACTTGATGCAGAAGAAGGCTGGAGAATTTGCATCCTGACAGGGCTTCCCTTAGTGCTACAATTTCCTTCTACTCCTTTCACAGGCCTTACACCTGGTGAATTTCCAGGTGATTTCGTAGTTTATCTGTCTTAGTTATGAAGTCTTCCATCCAGCTATTTTACTAAGGCCTAACAATACCAAACTGTAACGGCACTGCCTAAACCCACTTCTTCAGGATAAACTGCATTAGCAAAAGGCAGTTTTACAGGGAAAGGAAAATATTATGGCATGTCTTAATGACATGCAGCACACTGCTTTGATCTCCAAAACAGCATTTTGGCACAATGACTCCTATAACATAGAGTATGTTTCCTAAAAGTAGCATCAAAAATTTGAAAGGATCAGTTAGTAAAAAATCTTTATTGTTTAAAGTGACTGTTTCTAGTCAACTTTTGGGTAGATATAAATGCACATAAAAGGCTTTCTGTCCTATTCTGGACAGAATCTGAGAATTTCTTTGAGTATGCATTTGCGTCCTTAACTAGGGCATCCATTAAAGTAATGAAAATATGTATTTTGAGACTGGGAAAACCACAAGATTTATATATGAAACAAAGATTGTGGCAGTGGACTGTCAATAGTCAATATTCAGAGTGGAAAAAATATGGTCAAAAGGTGGTTTGTGATGCAAAGGAAAAGGCTGACCCAAAAGCCTTGGGGCAGAGGATTGTAACTGTATACCTTTTCCCCCAATCCCCATTTGTAAAACATTCCCTCATTGGTCCTTGTAAAACCCTAACCCATTGGGTGCCAGTCCCAGTGACCCTCTCTCCTATTGGTCATAGTAAAATTACCCCAACTCTTAAATACCTGTACCCAACTTCAATAAACTCTCTCTCTCTCGTCCCTCTCCTGCGGTCTCTGTGTGGCTCCTTGCGGGGTCCCTGGGGGCCACGTGGCAGAGGGACAGCCGGGGGGAGCATCACCCACCCAGCCGTTGCAAAAGATCTAAAAACCAACAGGAGAAGTCCTAAAAAGAACCAAAACATTCTGAAATTTTAATTCTACTACTGTTCCTAAATTCTTAGCTCTCAAAGGCAGTTACTTGGATTTCAAGTTTTCTATAATATAAACAGATAATTTAAATTGCCTCAACACTGGCTTATTCTCTTAAGTCATTACAGCAAAGTGAAGTACCCTTCAGTGTTTCTCAAATAAGAAAATAGTTGGTAGACTTGGAAATTCTGTTCCTCTTTAGTATACAGTAAATGAGACTGTAAATGATAGAGTAAATAATAGAAGTAATTCCTGAATATGTGATTATGTATATTTGATATATAAATGTTTTGTATCATCCTTCTTCTAAGAACATAAGGCTAAAAATACATTACAAGGGTATTAACAGGTAAGGTTGGCCCTGGCCAGCCTGCATTTTGATACCAAAAGAAGCAGATTTATGAGGACTGTAGAATATGCAAAATACTTCTACCTTTTTGGTATAGATACACATTCACTTCTTTATCAATCTTTTAGGTTGAAAAACCATATATAATTCTACAACCACAACATAAAGAGAATAATGAGGGCTTCAAAGGGCTCTTTTTCAATACAGCTTTATGTTTTCATTTCATATAACTGTGGAAAAAAATCCTGTCAGAGCACAGTGTTTAGACTGAATACTTTTATTTCATCTAAGTAATTTATTAGCATATTGCTCTCCCTTTTGTCTCATGAAATACTCAATATTTGTTCAAGAATGTCACTGGATTTTTAAGTCATCTAACTTTTGGTATTTCACAATAATTTCCTTTTAAAATAAGTAGCAGAAATATAAGCTGACCATCCTGAGGAGAAAATTCTGGGGGAAAGAAACAATGAAATTGAGGTTATAAGGAAAGCTGGCTGCTCCCCAAGAATTCTACTGGCTGAACCACTGAATTAATTGTTGGCTTGAATTCTCATTATATATGTTGCTGCAAAATTATACTGCCCAATTAGGTTGGTAAGCTAATATTCTAACTACACCTTAGATTTTTTTGTACAGGACCCAGCAGTGAATTCCAAGAACTAATTAGATAGTCAATTTAAATCCTTGTTCATTGTTTTAATAACTTTAAATGCCTGTTTTTGTTATTTGCTGCTACCCTAACACAAAATCCCTTTCAATTCCTCCCTCCCCTCCTATTTGAAGAAACATGGTGGGAGGATGTCATATGAGTGATATGAAAATATTTTGACACAGGCTATGAATGATTCATTAACTCTTGGTCAATAATTCAAAATTAGGTTTCCAAGCCAGTAGTTACAAGTTTTCAGATTTTATTGGAAAAATACTCAAATTACAGACGTACTCAAGAATGTGATGCAGGCTGGTAATTCTTAGTTGCACAACAAGCAGCCTAATACACTTTTGTGAACAATCACTGGAACTTTCTCAGACTGCATTTGTTTTTCTAACAGCCCATTCAGCACACCTTTCCAACCCCTCAAATAGCTGCCTCTTAAGTAATGGTTTAGTTCAGCATTTGGGCAGAAGTTAGACTCAATGCATTAGTCTGCTAGGGCCAACACGGTTACAAATGTGTTTCCAAATGCTTGCTGACAACATGGCAAATGTCTCAAGTCTGTTATCCAGCTTTATCACAGAACACTGAGGTTCTTAACAGCAGTGGGAATATAAGGTAAATGAAAACTGTCAATTCAAAATGACTTTTCCTTATATAAATTAGACTCTGTATGAACAAATGGATTGGTACTTGTTTTCTTCCACACTTGGTCAACAACTATACTCAGTTCTGAGCTTGAGTGTCAGGCTGAAAGGAGTAGCAGCAGGGAAGAAGGCAAAAAAGAAGGGTAGGAGAAAAGGAAAGAATACTTGAGATATTTTCTCCTCTTGCCTTGCTGAAACAGACCAGTACTCTAAATATACTGCAAGCAACCCTTTGGCTGCTAATGCTGTGCAATGCTCCTATTAAATAGAACAAAACCTTAACTCAATACACACTTTAACCTAAAACATCTAAAGACAATGGTGCTAGAAAATCCAGACAGTAAAGGAAAAGCACATATTGTAGATGTAAGAGTCTTGGCTAAGCTGAAATATTTTCTGCCATCAACAGTTTTACAGTCATTCTGTGAAGACCGTAAACTTTCACAAAACTACTAATAATTAAACACCACACTAAGATGAAAGAACATAAATTGTTCTCCGCTTTAAGTAACATAAGAATATACTCCACTCCCTAACATAGGCATAAATGTGGTACCAAATGAGACCATTGACCAAATCACTGTTCTGATCAATGTATACCAAGCAAACATTATAAAATTTGAAAGAAGTTAAATGGCAAGAGATACTAAACAGCACATGTAAGGGTAACAGGTTTGCAGTGTTTCCTACATAGCTAAATAGATTCCAGTCATGCTGTTTCCCAAGTATGAAAAGCACAGTGCCCAAGATTACACATAAAAACTACTTGTTAAATAATATCTGTCCTTTTGCACACACTGTTCTCTTAGAGGTCCACATATTTCAGTTACAAAGGCAGCTTTTACTGGGAGCTTTGACCAGCAACCCTATTATCCATCGATGGTTAGTTATTGAGGGTTTTTGGGGGAGGAAAGAAAGAAAGTTTCATTTCTAAGCTAACACTATAAACCCACTCAGGTCAATTTGAAATGAACTAGCATGGGTACCTCAGCCGTGTGACAAGCCCATTTCAGTGCCTGTATACTTAGACAATGCTGAATAGATATGCCTTAAAATGTGAAATGATACCTTGCAGTCCCCAGACAAAACCTAATAATTGACAATGCAGATTTACCACATCAGATCCTGTATATTTACTATGACTAAAAATCCAAAGATATGTGGATACGAAAAAAACAGTTCCCTGCCTCACCTCATGTGCTCTGATATCGCTGAAGGTAGATCGTAGACAGGACGTTCCCTGGAGCCACCTGCAGCTCTGTTTTCAGCCCCGCTGCTGAAGGGGAGTCACAGTTTAATGACCCTGCTCACCTCTGCTTCTCTTACTGCACTCATGCATCTCCCTGAGGCAGCTTGACACAGCCCCCAGTAAGTGAGGTCAAGCCCAAGGCCGTGTTCGGTTAAATGATGCACTCCCTGGGGCTGCCTCTCGGGGCTGGTGAATACTCTGCAGCTGGAAAACGTGGCAGGATACACAACTCTGTGTGTCTGTGTGTGTGGTGTGTGTACTTCTGCACAAGCAACAAACTTGATATTAGCAACAATGCATGATATTAGCTGGTCATGAGATAGCTGCACTATTGCTTGTTGAACTCGTGCTTTCCAAAGAATATCTAATAACAATTAATACATGTCTTTGAATTCACAGCCTATATGAAGCAGGTGGCAGGGGAATTGCCTCCCCTCTTCTTATTTGGAGGAGAAAAAACACACCACAGACTACACAGTCTATCACTCTATCACTATGAATGTAACTGAGCACACATGAGACAGACACAGTCCTGATGTTTGGGACGAAGGATGGAGAGATAGCACAATGAAATATTTCTGTTGCTTTTTTTGAGTCATGGCTTTGACCCTTGCACAAAAATTAGTCCAGTCTCCCAGTAGGACTTTTTTTTCATCAATACTTTGAGAATTTGCTCTTCGACATTCTAACAAATTTATTTAGCGCATAAATTTGGTGAATTTATTTTAAATTTAAACTCCTCTAACCATAGTCTGAAAGTAGAAGACTACTCTATGTATAACCTTCCCTCCTGCCCCCCATCCCAAAAATACAGAAAATAAGTATTGAAGTTTATTTGAATTAAACAAACAAGGTAAAAAAAGCCTACTTCTTTTCCCTTTAAAAGTGATATTATACTAAATTATTTCTGACTTTTTAAGAATGTAGCTGAAATCCATCTTTGATAAAGACATGTCCATAAAGTCAAGTCTCACCACAACTGGGATTTTTCTGCAGTTTTGCTTTTGAAAATGTACAAATATATATACACATATATAACAAATTGATAACTACTCAAAATAAATGCTGTGTCCTATTGTGGAAATGCTTGTGGAAAGTGTAATTAATAACAGACAAGTTCTTCTTCCATACATTTCTTTTACTATTTCTGTGTATTTTACCCAAGTGTGATTTCCTGTCTCATCCTTGTATAAGGCAATTTTGACCCTTCTGTGGCTTCTAGACTTCCTTATTCCAAGGTACTTACTCATTTCCTTCTGAAAAAAACATTGAATACTGACAGAAAATGATTACTGTGGAAAGCATAATTCCCCTTTACAAGTGAAGTGGAATTGATGTTGACTTTTCCCAGGATCAGTACAATTTTGAAAGTGTGTTTCTACTGCTACACACAAACTACCTTGCACAGAAGGCAGCTATTGCACCTTATGTTGGCCAAAAAAAACCCCAAACAACACCAAAACAAACTATAATCAATAAAGATCTCATAATCTCATTTCTTCCTATTTAAATAAAGAAATAAAAGGACCTTATGATGCAAGGTATGGAGACAGTGCCAAAAAGTTCAAGCCTAGCTGCTTAGTACCCTTTCCCTTGGAAATTACTTTCAACAGTATCTAGGCCTGGAACTTCCACATGCTGAAAAACTCCTCTCAGGTTTGAACTTGCTTGAAGGACAGCAATTGCTGCAAAAAGCCCAGGCTTGGGTTAAGTTCCCACTGTGATACAGTGACAAATCTGCCACACTGCAAAACTCACCAGGTGGGTAGGTTTACCTGACAGTGTGAAGTAGTTTCTCTGAACCAATTAAAGTATTTTAAAGCCAACTGGATTCTGGGGGAAGAGGAAAAAAATGGGAATTTTACATGACTTTAATAAAAACACTTGTTATTGTTCTGATTCTCTTGAAAGATACTGTTGGGAGCAGCAAGAAAAGATAAGGTATATCACAGAGAATGCCAACAGTGTTTTAAGAAATGACAAGAAAATACCTTCAAGAAAAATATTTGCAAGTATAGCTCATTCTGGCTAGTCTAGTTTGTGTTTCTCCAGGAACAAAGGAGATATAAGTTCTGCCACAGATGAGGGATGAACTTAGTGGACTGGCCAGACACTGAAAGGGGAAACAATCTCAAAAAAATAAGAAAACCATGCTGTCTTGGATGCTGATTTACAAGAATGGGTATCTGTTACAAACTTGCTGATCTAGAAGTAAGGCTCAGCTGGCCAAAATCAGACTCATAATTTTCAGGCTGTGCTGTTCACTGGGCTGCATGGATTGCCTTCCAGGACATTGGAAAGAAGCATTGATCACAGCTGGGACATACTTGGAAAGCTCCAGTGAATCATACCTCAGAGATCAGCTACAAAAGACCTGAATAGTTGGGTTCTGTCTTGAAAGAGCTGCAGAGACACAATCCTGACACATGTGTGTAACAGATGCTCAAAGGGCTCTAAGACAGATACTCATTTGAGGATGCTCAGCTCCTTGCACATGACATCTGAAGTTTTGCTGGTATCACCACAAGGTCAATTCCTACTTTAGCATTGCATGGCATTTTCTGCTAATTACTCTGTCCACTCCCCTACCCCCATCAGTATTATCAAGGTAGGAAAACAGGGGAAAGGGGGAGAGGGAGCCTGAAAACGTGACTAATCTATATCAATAATGAAGATACAGACAAGCAGCTATCACAGGAACTCTTGGCAGGAAAAGTGTCCATTTGTTCACTGGTTATCTCACACTGTGCCAGATGAAAAGTTCTACCTTTTGCAAACATCTGGCTCTAAAATGCAATAGGAGGCTTCTGTCACAAAACACATGCAGACAGTAAACAATTAATGAAACCAGCACAAAGCCACAGGGACCATGTCTACAGTCTAAGTTGTGCTTCCATTAAAAGGAACAACAATACAATTACAGTACTTGTTTCCTGTACATCATCCTCTCATCAGACATAATTTTCAACACATGCATTATTAAAGCTTCACAACACTATAAGAATCCAGAATATTTGAGTTTGTATTGCTACTGTAACCTGATTTGACCATTCCACAACGAGTTTCTCGAGGAAATCTCACTGCAAGTTTGGTTCCAAATTTGAATTTTTATTGTTTAAAATTGGTGCAAATGAACGAAGAGGTGCCCATAAAATCCAGAAGGAAGCAATTCTATTAAATAAATTTTTCTTCAGCAATAGACAACCCCCAAATTTCAGCACTGTGCAGAAGAATCTGAAACCAACAAAACTTTTTCTTTGTTCTTGTAGATGAAGGAAACAACTGCACATATATAAGGAGAGAAATAGTAGCTTGTAATACAATTAAAACTCTAAGAATTGATTATCCACATCTAACATCAACACAGTAACTTTTTTTGCTGACCGTAAGTATATACTTTTACTTCAAATGAAGCAAAATACTTCTCTGAACTAACCTTTGAATTTGTTTTATAATCTACTACAAAGTACGAGTAGCTATCACCTCATTTGCCTCTTTCTATTAAACATGGGAACGAATACCAAATGTAAGCAAGAAACTCTTCATGATAAAAAAAAAGGAAATTTTTGTATGACTAAAACCAGTTTAGTCTTCCCTGAAGAAAGTCACCATATGAAATGATTACATTCTGTTAACTTAGCAAAAGAGAAAAATAACTAAATTTTAAATTTCTATGCTACTTCAACCTCATATTCTTAACACGATGCATATAAATCACTCAATTGAATTGTATAATAGTCTATTTTTGAAGCAAATAACCTACCCAAACCCACAAACCATAAAAAGTAATTATTTTATGCAATATAGAGTATAAAAATACTAGAACCTAATAATTTTATACCGAGAGAGTATTCTGGATTGAGAAGTGTCTCTTTATAGACAGATAAACAAATTAAAATGTACTGATATGGCTACTTAATTATTCCTCTATATTCAACTATTGGGACTAATACATGAGTGTCAAGGCAAATATATTTATTTTAGACTTAGTAGTTTGAATTTTTGCCAGTTCCTAGACAAATTGAAGTACTAGATTGAGAAAGCATGTAAGTATATCTTGTTGATTTTTTTTCCCACTAAATTATAGTATTTACATGAAGAATACATTATTAAAAGGATGACAATTTGAGTGCTAGCTTCACTTTAAAAAAGTCAAAATATTGACTGCTTTACAAGGCTTCAAAGACAAAGAAATTAATTAAATTACATTCTCAGGCTTTCATGTGGTGGTTTCCACAGTCAACTAGAGGTATTCCCTACTGTGAGACAACTACTGTGTGCAGAATTAAGTTCATATCAATTAGATGGGAATGTGTTTTGAAAAAACAACAGCCACAGCAGAGAGAAAAGTGATCACATTCTGGGAGAAACTGTACTTCCAGAGAAACTATTGCTTTCCCTAACATTAAACAGACATTTGCTTTCATAATAGCAGGAAGAAGCAAACCAACCATGAGCACAAAACAACACATAAGTTAAAAGTGAACTTCATGAAACCTGAAACTTGAATACTTTCCTTGCTGTTGGCATAGGTATATCTAACAGGAGTAGGGGGATCATTTTAACAGCTAAGCATCAGTTGGAGTAATTCTGACAGCACAACACAGAGGTAGGCACAATGAGTTAAAACTGCTCACCATGTATGCCATTCTCTCATGCCTTCAGGAGGATTTTTAACCACCAAATAAACCAACCAGATACAAGGATTAAGAGCCTAATCTATATCCACAAATGTGGAATAGTATGTCTTATACTGATGCTGCAGTTACAACCAGGGCAACTTGGAATGAACCTTACAAATGTACATGTTGGTTTGGTTATGAAGGAGGAGAAACAGAGTAACACTATCTAAGTTCAAGAAAGATTATAACAATATCATGATCAACATAAAGACTACGTTTGCTTTTATCAGCACTGGGATCTGATATGACAAAGAACAAAAGATTCTAAGAAGAAATTATCATAACGAGTGAGCAATTTACTACTTGTTGTGGTGGTGCATCCTTTCCAGTGATTCTTGAAGTGACATTAAACCACTCATTGGCAACGACCATGGAAAGACAAAGAAAAAACTTGCTAAAACATTGGTGGAAGGAAAAAAAAAAGGTGGTATCAACTTCAGAATTAGTGAAGGGGTTATTACTACATTTATAGAGCTTTTCAAGGAGATGAGGAGGTTTACCCTGCCAAATAGGCTGAAAGTTTGAAGTAATCTTTAAGTCTGTAGGATACAACAGTACAACTGTGGCAAAGAAATTCTTCTGTTATCCCAAATTTCTTTCTTGTCTGAAGAAAACAATCAAAAGATTCAATATCCTTAGCAAGACTGGAGAGAAAGAAATTACACTGGTTTTAGGACACAGGTTAAACGCCTTGACATTTCTAGGAAGCACACTTTATTCAAGCAGCACACCATGATGACATGAAAACACAGACAAACTTCTTATTCTCACACCACAAGTATAATTCTTCTATTTTTTTCTTAAAAAGCTGAAAAACACATTGCTTAGGACTGTAATCCAGCATGGTTCTTAAAATGACATTACATGCAGGTATATGGAATCACACATATATGTATATATTTTCTAGACCAGGACAATACACTAGAATGAAAAATTGAGTGAGTGAAGAGGCCAAAATCATACAGTTCACTTTTGGTAGTCAGTTTTGCATTTTTTGTATAATAGAAAATGCTAAGAAAACATTTTTTCTTGCTGAGAAACAAACCAAACAAAAAGAAACAGGCATACAACACTACACCCTACTAATTCATTGCTAAGGGAAAAGTCTTAGCCAAGAGGGAGAAAAACTGGCTAAAGAACCCAACAAGGGACATGAGACTGTAAATTATCCATTTAAAAACCAGCTCTGAGTGACACTGTTGGCTAGATTTTCCTTATTGCCATGCAATGCCTTCTCTTATATTGGTATTGACACAATCACCACTGGAAAACTGTCTGGGAAAGTTGGCTAACCTGATAAGTCTGACCTACCTCCCCCATTTTTACACTTTCCCAAACACATTGCTGTTTTACTGATTTGTGTAATAACCCTTGTATCATTTAAATATAATCATATGTGAGAGAAAGCAATCTTTCCACAGCATGCATAAAGAAAACATGAATATTAAAACAAAAGCAGATGATTGCAAATTACTTGAAAGAGCAAGTGATTAAGCTTAAATGCTTGTAATTTAAAAGGCACAGGCAAAGCACATTCGCCTACACACTTCCAGAGCTCTCTTGAGTAAATACAAGCCAACACAGCTCAGTAGATATTTTTAGTGTTATTTATCCTATACAGAGCACTACAGAAGAAACAAGCCCAAAAAAATAATCCTTGTTTTCTACAGTGGCCAAATTTTGATGGCATGTGTTCACAAATACTATGTGAATACTACAAAGATCAATGAAAAATAACTTTGAACTGACTATATGATACACATCCCTTTCAGGATAGGCTGCTATTTGAATATATTTAAGCACAGAATTCTGCATGCTGTTGTTATGCAGTAAAATATATTTAAAGCCACACATACCCCTGAGAGTAAAAACAACAGCCTTCTCTTTCATTTTAGTGCAGAATATAATTTCACACATCACTATGCATATTCAGTATTGGATATGGCTTTCTGTCAGCATTCTTCTTTTTCTTTATATTTCTATTTTTCTTTCTTGCAATATCCAGGTGTATTACAGGAATGTGGTTTGCATACAGTATGGCAGCACATATACTGCTTGCTAACTTGCTTTGCCCTAATTATTGACTGCAGCTGGATCATATCTCACTTGGTCCCAGCAGAATACTGTGGCAAAAGTGCTGGAAGTCATAGTAATTAGTCACAGTCTGACAAGAGCAAAAGATGCATTTGTTTGAAACAATTGTTTTGTTTTTTTTTCCTTAAGGGAACACAAACTCCCAAACACAAATTGCAACAAAATTCTCTTCATAAGGGAGTTAGTTGATTATCTCTGTGGAGACACTGAATATAATATTCACAGAATACACTTCTGTAAAGAAGCTCAGAGTTGGCTACAAAAAGGGAACAGGAGACTTTCAGTGTCATGCATGGGTCTGAAAATGACATTTACTGCTTCACTACTACATCTTGTCAATTCTCTTTGAAATAAGAAATGATAATTCAGACTATACCCTGATTACAGTCAGTATTTGAGATACTGAGAATTCAGCCTAAGTAAATACATGTGTTTAACTGACCATTTAGGACTCAAAGAAAAAAAAAATTCTCAGCTTCTTCCTCTGACTGAGCTCTGTGAACTCTGTCTGTAAATGTAAAGGCTTTAAATCACAGTAAGTTTCTCTTTAATGATTAAACTTCAGGTTTAGACACATGTGAAAGTCAACAGGTTTGATTCAAAGTGCTTTGATTCAGCCTTTGCATCTTCATCACTAGATTAATCATGAGCTGTTTTCTTTACTACTGATCTAACCTGAGGTGTCTGTGTAGAGGAACTGAAGCCTCCTAATTAGTAGGATAAAGAAGTCAATCTATGACAACAAATCCAGAAAGCATTCCTCAGAATTACAAATTACAAACACATTTGAAATTAGCAGGAGTAGCTGCATATTTTTTTTCCTTTGAACACGCACTTCATGACTGGCAAGTCTGAGTGAGGGTGCATGCTATTATGGACCTTCCTGACATGCACTAGAAAGGTTCTTGAACCTGCTTGGCCAAGGGGATCTACTTGCTCTACTGAAGAAAGATACACCTTTTTTTTTTTTTTTTTTTTTTTTTTTTTTTTTTTTTTTTTTTTTTTTTTTTTTTTTTTGTGTGGGGTGATGGTCTTCAAGACTTGTTGCATATGTGAAATAAAAAGTCATGCCTCCCAGTTCAATCTTCACTGGCTGGCTTTTATAAGGGCTCTCATAACATCTCCCTCTCATGCTTGATATTTTCCTTTTACTGAGTGCTTAAGAGTACTGCTGACATCCAGTTTAAGGAAGGCCAAAGAAAGTGGTTAAATTGCCACAAACATTGTCACTGATACTGACATGCCCGGAGAAATGTCCAGTGTCATGTACCAAACCCAAATAGCCTTAGGCTTAAAGAATTGATTTTTCTTTGATTAAATAATCCCTGCTTCTCTTAGTTATCATTATCTTTCTTAAATGTCTGTCAGACTGAGTATATCCATGCACAGTAACACCATTATGGAAGTGTGAAATACTGAAGCACCCTTCCACATGGACTGACATCAGTTGTGGTCAGATCTGGGGGCATTGCGAGCACACCTAACTTCCACTGAGTTCACTAGAGTTTTAGAAAGCAGAATGTGCATCAGAACAAAGGGACAGAATCAAATTTCAAAGGGTTTCACAAGAAGTCCTGTCATCTCAAACCATTCTTCACCTGTCACTGAAATATAGGAAGAATGACACCTCTGAGATCATGTATGTGCCTTTAAAGGAGTTTGAGGTAGAGCAGAGCCCAGCTCTAATCAAAAGCAAAATATCAGTCTGTGAAAAAGATTATTAGCTTAAGCCACTTATCTTGCAAAGGAATATCCTAAAGACCTTGATAGTACTAGGAAAGAAACAGAGAAGTACTTTTTATCATTGTCCTTCTGGAATTACTGCAACTATATAGTTATTTGTATTCAATATAGGCTTTTTATTTTTATTTTCTAATCTTTGGGAAATCCTTTCTGTTAACGTATGCTAATGCACAGGATAAAACAGATTACAGGCTGAGCTGATAGTTCAGTTCTATGTATTGTTCTGGTTGCTGAATTCATTCCTAGATAAAAGTTTCTTAAAGTGCTTATCACTTAGTAAATTTTAAAGTCTGGGCTAGTAATTCCCATCACTCAGGCTGACTCTTCAAAAATCTGAAGTTGAAATAAGTTGCCTAAGTTTGAGAATGGTGTCAAAGCAAAACACTTTAAAACAGAGTTCCCAACTCAACATCATCCAATTCACAATTTTAGTTCGTCAGAGTTACGAGGTTAGAGAATCCTTCTCTTGGTTTCTTAGATATGTGCTTTGCCTTTCATATGGAAAGGAATACAAAATAACAAGCCACTGAAAAGCCTTCTTCACACAGCTTCATGGAAGACATGTTGGTGTTTGGTCTCTACACATTCTTAATTTTTTTTTTTTTCAATGTGCAAAACAAATCCTACTTTCTTATGTCCCAAACATGCCTACAATGTTGCAGGCAGCTGACATTCTTCACTGGCATTCTCTCCTTTCACCACATGTCCAGGTTTTTTCTGCAGTTCCTAATGTGCTTTCAATGCCTTCCCTAACCCCGAATTATGCACTTACTTAGCAGATGCTCAAGCTGTGTGAAAAATGAAAAAGCACTTGTTTTAAAGACAAGAAACTGAGCTGACAGTCAGAAGAAAGCCCATAGGATCCGGAGTGGAAAAGAAAAAAGAGACAGAGCGAGAAGGCAAGAATAAAAGGGGAAGAAAGTGCACGCAGAGACAGTAGGTAAGAACATTAAGAAATCAGATGCAGGCTGAAGCTGCAAAGTTTAAGAGAAAATGGAAAGAAAAGCTTGCAACTTCTAGACTCTCTGTTCTGGGACAAAACCAACTTTCTTCAGTCTCAGCAGCTACCTCCAAAATATCTTTAATCCAAGCAAATCTTCACCATGTTTCTCGATGGAAAACAAAAAAAGTTTCATCAGAAATCCCTGAAGTTACAAATTCAAACATTGTCAAGTGAGGAGACACTGAATTTTAGGTACTTGGTATAGCCTGAATGAGATGTATCATAATGTAGAACCTGATAACCATACATTTTTACCTATACTGCCTCTTTGATTCCATGCCCAAGGGAGGTACTGCCCAGGGAATGATCGCGTCTGTGCAAAAGGTGAACCTGCTAGCTCTACCTATCTTTGGTAAGGAAAAACTGGAAGATGTGAAATGGCCGAGACAATGAAGTTACAGACCAATACCTATGGAATCAGATCCTTCCTTCCACCATCAGGTTTCTAAACGCAGTGAAGCCAACAATCCTCAACTTTCCACAGCTATCAATGAGACTGTATATTCTATGTTTTGCCGGGTCATGTGAGGCATTTAGGGTTTGAGTGAATAAAGTAACAGAACCGCCAGGATTGTGAAGTAACTCATCTGAATCCATGCTTTGAAAATTACAAAACCAAAACCAAAGAACAGTAAAAAAGCAATCCAGATTTAAAAAAAAAACACCAAAACTAAGAACTTTTGACAGGCTGAAGTGTTAGCACTTCCTTGCCTCAGTTTTCTACATGTGAAATAGGCATACAACATTATTGTGATAAACCCACTATATTTGGGTGCATTTACTACAGCATAGCATTACAGGACTCAAAGTTACAAGAACTCTAATTCCACTAGCTTTAACCAAATTTCAAACTGCAATAGTCTTTTACTATGGCTGTTGAAATGCAGTTTCTGAACACAGTAGCATACTGAACTTAAACTTTGCAATCCAGGCATATGAGATATACATGCATATCATAATAATATGCCCTGATAGGATCATCATTGTATCATTACTGATATCTGCAGACAAGAATTGAAGCTAATACCTCAAAACAACAGCACCAGCCTACCCACCCTCAACATTTTACCATCATAAACCAACAGAAGGTTATTCTTTTTGAAACAGGTTTCTAAGTGTATATGGCATATCTTTACCTAACATTTTCAAAACACCATATGGATTGCTTCTGATGGCTGAGAATGGAAGTAAAGTGATTGTTTATCTTTTGGAAAACTGTGAGTTTCATATATGCTTTCAGGACTGCTAAGGAGAGGGGAAAAAAACTGATGTAATCTGATTAGAAATTTAGAGATTGTGTATGCACAAATGTATACGATTTCCATTTAACGGAGAAAAAAAGAGAAAATATCCATCTTGCAAGTAATACCTACAAAGGAAAAATAATAAAAGTTTCTTTTTTTATGTGCTTTTTCAAAAACTGATAAGGAATGAGATCATATATCTAGCTGCAACTTCTGCTGAAGTACAAAATTACAATAGAATTAACAGCTCCTCCAACTGTCATAAAGTGATTATACAAATTATACAAATAGCAGCCTCAAACACTGTCTATATTCCACAAGAGCTGTATGGAAGGACAAATAATTCAAGAACTCTAAAACTTAGCACTGCATTAATGACAAAATGTCAGAGGTTTCAAGCAAAAATTTCTTACCCAGCCTTTACAGAGTATTGCCTGGCTGTGAACAGGAAATTAATTAAGTTTCTCACTGTCCTAATGAGGGAAGATGAAGATGGAATAAACCTTTCCTTTGCTAATCTTTTAGCCAGGGAGTACTGTTTCAAATTACAGACAAAGGTAAAAGAGAGAGAGGTCCAGAAAAAAACCTAGTTTTCTCTTAGAGCAATAATCAGTGCAAAACTGTGATGAAAAAAACCCTAGAGAGCTGAGGGGAGAAAAAGGAAACAATTAGCACACATTTTTAAGTTACTTTATGGTTTTAGTTAGTGATAACATATAAAGACAAAAAGTTGAACTTGATAGGCAGTAGCTCAATTTTCATTCAAAAGCAAGACAAACAAAAGGGGATCTAAACAATCCAAATTCAAAACTTGAAATAAACACCAAACTGAAACTTGAGCTTCCTCCACATCCTACTTCTTCCACATCCAACTCATTTTGCATTAATGCCATGACTAAAACATTTCATTTTTCACTGGTGGTCCTGACCACACATTTCACTTCTGGATTTATTTTTCCTCAAAGTTTCACTTTTTTGCTCTGTAGATGGAGTATGACTTCAACCCTATATAGAAATCAGGGTTAATCATTCACCTGAGATTGCATAAAGACTAGTAACAGAAGGGGTTTTGTTTGGTTGGTGTTTGTTTGGTTTTGGGTTTTTTTTAAAATATGTTCATTCTGCTACAAAACTAGATCATGGTCCCTTTAGAGGACACAGCTTCAAGTCCAGAAAGTGCTTTGAATCCCCAAAAATCTCACCTTTGAAAAACACACTTCACTGTTTTCACTGCAGATGGAAAAGTTAAAAAAGACAAGAAACAGCTAATGAAGCAACACAGAAACCAGTCCAGCGCTAACAGTTTAGGCCACATGAATGACTGATCCATTCCTTCTCTTTGGATTGTATCGGAAAACAGCCAATTAAGAACACAGTGCTCAATGAAGATAAACTTGTTGGGTTTTTTTCATTCTTAGAGGTACATCAAATTGAAAATTACAGCCAGAGAAATCCCAGCACTTTAAATTGGACATTTAAAATAAATTTTTTTAAAATGAACTTGCATATTCAATTAGAGCAGCAAGTATACTCAAGGTGATGGGAATGAAAACTGTAATCATGCATAGAACTAATCAAACCAGTATGCCAACAAAAATCACAGCGTAACTATAAAGTTAATTATTATCTAGTTATAAAATTAATGTTACAACCTCAGGCCACCAAAAGATCAGAATGTTTACTGTTCTTCAGAAAGTAATCCACTTCTCTAGAATCACTTGTCTCGAAGAGCAAACTGCATGACCCAGCAGACTCTTTCAACGCTGAGGATAGGTATCTGCTTTAGATGATCAGAGCCTATCAAAGTTCGAGTTTCCTACAACAGAAAGTATTTTTTGAGTGGAAGCGACAGGTGAAGTGTTTGAAATCTTCCTTACACAATTCCCCAGGGACTGGCAGCTAAGGAGCTTTCTCAGTTATGGAAAAGCAGCTATTTCCACCGTACTGCTAGACAGAGCTGTTCAGACAACCCAAGCCTTGGAACATTCCTGGCTGATAAATGAAGGTATTTTCTACCTCTCACTAGAACTCCAGGAAAGATTCTAATTTATGCTTTGTTAACTGAAAAACTCAGTGGATATTAATTAAAACACAAAGGGGCTGTTTGAATGCACTATTTCTCATTACCTGCAGAAAATAAAAATATTCTAAAATCTAATAAAAACACATTGGTGTGACCACTATAACCGCGATCTTGGTGTTTATGTGAAGTAATATATGCCACGAAAGTGTGTGGCTCTTACATATGAAGATCATTCACATAATCCCCTTACTAAATATTCACTTAACCATCTCATACAGCTGCTATCAAAAACTGCTGACACTTGTGCTGACTGTGGATATAATGTTATTACATTTCAAACTATCTTTGTGACAGCGTATGGCTTAGAATGTCAATATGGTAATTATGTATCGAAATCCCGAACCAGATAAATACATGATTAGTAAAGACAGGCAAAGACAGATGGCAATGAAAAGTACCAGTTGTGCCACAAAATTTCATTACTGATTCAATATTTTAATCTCTCAGGAATCTGCCAAACTTCTGAAATCCCCACAGTACTTTAAACATGACAGACGTGACATTAGGTAAAGAAGGATGCAAGCAAATAGCTTGCACTTTTGGTACTATTGTAGTTTTATTTAATAAAAAATATAAACATCCCACCTTTCCTTCAGTTTGAAGTATTATACTATTCAAAGTTTTTCTAGTTAAATTTTTCTTTTCAAATTACGTAATTTTGCATTTATAGTGTAGAGAGTCAGCTATTTAGAACTTAAAGCAGTTATTTTCTATCAGTTTTATTTTTAAAATTGTTTTTAGTTTGAGTCGATGCAGAAAAAATAAATTCTTAAACCAATGGATAGTCCCAAATAAAAATATATTTTAAGCTTGGTTCCTCTCAGTGGAAGGGCATCAGATGCTCTGCAAATACTCCAAGTCAGTATTTTATACAGAGAAACATCTCCTTAAAGCACAAGTACCAGCCAACAGTTCTGATTTCTCACCAATGGGAAGGAATATAAAGAATTTATTTTCTGTATTAGCTCCCAGGAGCACACCAGGAAGCACACTGACACTTGCCTACAATTTTTGCTGAATGGGGATGGCTGCTGGTCTTAGCTCATCCAGACTACAGTCATTCCTATAGCTGGGCTGATTTGTGCAATTACCCTGTAATTACTGGTAATACTCAAATCAGGCCAGAATCTACAGGCTTCCAAGGAAACTTTAAACTTAACCCATCTGAAAGCAACAATACAACACTCAGGGGAGCAAAAATCTCTGTCCTGCTAAATCACTGAGGATCATCTGCCTGCAGCCTCTAGAAACTGTACAAGGAAACATTTTCTCTTTCAGCCTACTAATTGTCAAAGCAATGTATGAGTTTTAAAGAAAATATGTCCAGTTAAATGTAAGGTTTTATTATGCTGAGCAGGAGAATATAAAATTTGCCTGCATTTAACAGTTTTCCTGGAAACCCCAAGCACCCCCAAAAAACTAACACAAGGGAGCAAAACCAGAAAGCCCTTCAAATTCTATTTTCTGAAAACTTTTAAAAGCTCTACCTGAAGTTGCACTTTTACTTGACTGCAATTCATGAACCTGTATTTTAGATTAAAAAATTGCTACTATTAAAATCAATTATGTTCAGCTTTGTTTTACTTGCTGGGGTTAAAATCCACATAAAAACCTAAGTAAGCTTTCTAATAACCTACTTACACAGCTGATTCTCCTCATGACAATACTTAAATATGAGTGTCACTGACAGGAAAATAATTAACTAGTTTTCCCTCTAGTTTGTTTCCCTTCTTCTGACTCCTTGCTTTTGTCTTCTCCTCTCATTTCTGAAGTATTAATCAAAATATATGTGCTTTGCTAAATGACGTGAGCTCTGAATATCTTCTGAGATTTATCACAAGAGCTGATACTTGAACTTAAAACTTTAATGGCACACTTACAGCCCTATAATTCAGAGATAATTTCACTGAGGGTAATTCACTAAGATCAATCAGATCTAAAAAAAGATAGGGTGGGGAAAGAAAAAATGAAACTAGCAAGTAATGTACCAGAGGCACTCTTTAACAGAACACCTTTCATTAACTCAAATTTCTAATTAACTACTGAATATTTGCAAATCATGGACAATGAACATCTACAAATCAAATAAAAAGAAAAAAGCCACTGAGCTTGCCATGGAGACCACCATTAGGCTGTAATGTGACTTCATATTCTATATGCAGATATTTGTGTATGTATGAACCCAAACTTGAATGTCAAGTACAACAAAAGCTTTGGATTCTCATTTATCATTTTTCATGCCTGCATTAATTTTCATCTCTAAATTATCCCTCTGTGTTTACTGTAAGTTATGCAGAATGACTTCCCAGCTGAAAGAAGCCTGACAGTATCCCTGCTGGTTTTGCCAGAGGCAGGCTTTGTTCTGGCTCACCTGGCAGAGCTGCACTGATGCCTGCGCCTCAGGACAACCCCAGGTCTCAGCCTCCCCTCTGGTAACGTGAAAACGGTACACTCTGTGGAGTTTGTGAAGGGTACTGTAACCCAAATTATTACATGGTCAATCACTCCCTCACTAATCATCAAAAAAAGTGCTTAGCATATAATTTTCTATTATTACTTTGTTTTGACAACCCTAATTTAAATTTTACTGTTTTTTCCCCCTTTTGCACTACCTAAAATCAAAACCACTAGCATCTAGTCCTGACTTATTTAAAATTCAAAATATGAAAGGCAAAATACTCAGAAACCCAAAGTGGCCTAAGGAGAGTTAAGGTGCATTGCTTGAGCATGAAAATGCATCCAAAACCACTACAAAGGCAGTGCATCTCATTGCACACAACAAACACATACAGCACAGCTCCTCCTGCTACATCCACCTGGGAATAAAAGCAGAGAACAATATTAGTCTTCACCTCTTAGAGAATTCCCTGCATGGATGCATTTTTCCTTCTTTTCTGAATGGACTTCAAAAAAAGGCACAGCAGCTGGCCTTAGGACCTAAAACTAGAAGTATCTATGTAGTTTCACAGTATGCCCATTTATTTCTGATACCACAGAGCAGAAACAGGCACACAAAGTCATCGTGAGACGCTCCTGCTGAGAAGGCCTTTTTGCATTCTTGCATAATGGCATAGGGTTACTTGTAAATAGTGATTTTTTCATATAATAACTAATGTTTTATTTAGAGAACTGAAATTATATACTCTTAGAAACTACAAACTCTGCGTGATAAGAAGTAAACAGTTGTATTTTTCCCAAGGGAACAGAAAGTTGATGTGTCCTATAATGAATAAAGCATCCACCTGTTAAGACTATGCATGATTTAATCCCATCTTTATGCTTTTTTTTTAAACCTTTGGAGGGAATGGGTGGCAGACTGATTTACAATGAGGTTAACTTCACAAACCTGTGTGAGTCCTCTCTGTAGGTCTGCTGGAAGCACACACACACACAACACCCCCAGGCACTTTGCTGCCTGTGTAACAAGGACTCTGGCTCTGCCATCACCAAGCCTTGACTCAGGTGGCTAAAAAAGACCTGTAAGAATCATAGAATGGTCTGGGTTGAAACAGACCTTAAAGATCATGTAGTTCCAACCCCCTTGCCACGGACAGGGACACCTTTCACAGGCTGCTCAGAGCTTCATCCAACCTGACCTTTACCACTTTCAAGAATGGGGCATCCACCACCATTCTGGGCAGTCTGATCTAGTGCCTCACCACCCTCACATTAAATAATTTTCCCCTAACATCTAATCTAAACCTACTGTCTTTCAGTTTGAAGCCATTACCCCCTGTCTTATCACTATCTGCCATTGAAAAAGTCCCTTCATCTTTCTTGTAGCTCCCCTCAAGTACTGGAAGGCTGCAATTAGGTCACACCTGCTGAAGGTGCAATCAATTCCTTGGTTCATGTAATTAATGAAGATATTAAATAACACTGGCCCCAATACAGACCCTTGAGGGACACCACTTGTCACTCATGTCCATTGGGACTCTGAACTGTTGACCACTACCCTCTGGATGTGACTGTCCAAACACTTTCTTATCTATCTCATCCAAAAGTCCACTCATTTAATCCATCTCTCTCCAATTTAAAGAGAAGGATGTTGTGAGGGAAAATGTGTAGAGATAAGAATGGTGACATTACAGACAGAGGGCGGGTTCATTGAGATGAGGTTGCCGTCACATTTGTGATTCAAGAGGGAAAACAGTAGTGTGGAAAGAAGTGCTGGATCTGGCTAGGATTGAGGCAGTGCTTGGCCACAGCAGCCTGAATGGTGCTGTGCCTTGCATTTGTGATAAAAGTGTTTTGGCTGTTGCTGAACAGTGTCAAGGCTCTCTCTCTCATCCTAGCAAGTGGGCTGGGGGTGCACAAGAAGTTATGAGGGTACACAGCCAGAACACCAACTGACCTAAGGGATATCCCTGACTGTATGACATTGTGCTCATCAATAAAAAGTCAGGGAAGGGAGGTGAAGGAGGGCATTGGTGGTTATGGTGCTTGGCTTCCCAAGCAAGCCTTATGCATGCTGAGGTCTCAGTTCCAGGAACTGTCTTAACACCTACCTGCTGAGAGCAAGTAGTGAACAAATTCTTTTTTGCTTTGCTTGCATGCAAGGCTTTTGCTTTCCCTATTAAACTGTCATCTTGATCCAAGAGTTCTCACCTTCCTTCCATTTTCACCTTCAAGTGAGAAGGGAGTGAGTGTTGCCTGGGGTCAACTTGGCACAAAACATAACCTAAAGAGAAAAATATAACCCTATTTGTCTCTACTAATGGAACTGGTGAGATACAGCAGTGAGAGTTAGCTGCGGAAGCTGAACCTTTCCTGCCTACCTGATGCCTTCCTGGCCAGCAAGGACTATTTGAGTGTCTTATAAGCAGTGCTAAGTTTAAGAGCTTAGAAAATCCTTGTTACTTTATTTGTATGTCAATAAATAAATCCTTTAGGTTTTAAGCTGTATATATCCTGGTTGCAGAAGACTGCATCAGGCCAAAGATGCCTGAATAAACTGACACATGCTGTTCTATAAATCTCAGATATTTTGTCAAGCTGGAAGCAAAGAGTTCACACATACACATGCTACATAGAAAAGTTAAAGTGTTCTGTACAGGCAGAAGCTACTGGGAACTCCAACATCTGAGAAAACTGTGTCCTAGATGGCCAAACTATGGCCTTTCAAAACAACCAGTTTATAAAGCATAATAACACAGTGGGCTGCAGGTCTGCTGCAAACACAGTAACGTCCAACTAGCCAAGAATATACCTAGAGAAAGTCTGCCGTCAATATTCCACAATCTCACTATCACACCAACACTTTTCACCAAGGGGCTAAGTAGGACATTTTTCCATTATGTCATTTGTTTTATGCCAGCTATGAATCTTTTCATAAAAATAACCCAAAAAACCCAAAACCAAAATAACTTAATCTGGAAAGACAAGAGGTGAAGGTCCAGCACTTCCTTGGGAAATAATAGCATAGTTCCAGATCTGCTACTTGAGACAAGTCCTGGCTTTTCCGCCACCCACATTACACAGGAGCCATTTGGGATGCAGCTATAGGATACTCCAAGGGTGAGTCCTAGTTTCTCCTGAGACCTCACTGAATATGTAAACGAGCATTCATTAGAACTGATAACGGAATCCTGGTCTCCCACTTCATGAGTGACTACTGTAAAAAGCAGGAGATAATCATGTACCTCTCCACTAGTCTAGGTATTCCTTTATATATAAATAGTAATTAAAAAAAGCTATATCAGAATATTGCTATCAGTTTCAAGTCTTCGGCTGTACTCTCCCCCACAAAACTGGAGTTCATAACTGTTACTGTCTCTCTGGTTTACTCGCTTTTAACAGATCCAGTCTCCTAAGCCCATGGAAAGTTTTTGGGATAAGATGAGGGAGAAGAAGGAAGTTTGATGAAGGCAAAGGTAGAAGAAAACTATTTTGTTTAAAAGCTTTCTACGGATTTGGACAGTCAAATCACTGTCAAATTTTTGCAGCATCTTAAGAAAACTATTAATGCAAATCCTTTGAAAAAGCATAATTTATTCCTCTAGATATGCAGTTTGCACCACTTAATGAAGCTCATATGAGAAACAGTGCTGAGATGAACACAGAAGTTACTTCCTGATTTATCCATATGTTTTCTGTGCAAGCTATTTGCATTTACATTTGAATATAAATTTGCATTTCCCCTTTTATAGGTTGCGAATTTAAGCACAGGATATATTAAGTAATTTTCTGCAGACTATATAGTAGGCCTGCAAAAGAACAAAATCAGTATTTCATAGGGATGAGAAAAATGATGGCATTCACAGTATAGTATCATACACAGTTTTATGGTGATGAATCAGGAAGTTATCCCACAATATAAATGATGTGATTTTAACAAATTACATTTGAAGGTACAATAATGGACAAACAACAGAATTCCTCTCAGATCCTTAAGATGTTATTGATAACAGCTACTGGTAAAAAGCACTGGTAATATATGGTTACATCTTCATGCTTAGAGTTTAACACAAGTGACATGGAAAGCACCATTTAACATTACTAAGATCAACACCTTAACAAAGCAATGTACTATTCTCCACTTTTAAAATAAATGACATTCAATATTTTCTTCTTGATTTACATTTGAACTCACTGTGATGTGTCTGATATGCTGTCTAGTAATTGGTTCTCTAGGAGTATTTACTGTTGAGCTAATAAGAAACTATTGCCTGCTTTTATTTCCCAAGCATACCTCAACTGTTGTCAATTTATCTGATAAGCAAATAGAACTCCTTGCACTGACACAGCCAGCACTCACCTTAAGAACACCTGGCAATAGATGCTCTGTAATACACCCAATACTACTTCACAGGAAACAGTTGCAGGTCAAACTAGGGTAAATTAGTGTATTGTGACAGGCAATTATTGCTGCAAAGTTCTGAATTTAAAACATCCAGCTCTACATTGTGAGAACTTGTCCAAGTGGCAGGCCAGAGTTGTCCGCCGTTCAGCTCAAGATGCCTCTGGCAGGCTTGCATCTGGGGCACATCCAGATGGCAAGATACAAACCAACTCATTGTACAAGTCAATCAGTGTCCTGAAAGGAAATCCTCAGACAGACTTTGCTTAGAGCAGCCATGGGGACCCAAAGCTATTCCTGGAAAGACTTGGACCAGTCAGTCTTTTGGATGTCACACCCAGGACACCACTCACATTATGAGCCACACTGTCAGCTGCCACAATTACAAATCATGGCTGGTTTATGTGATCAGTAAGGTACATCTGATTAATGCTATTCCTTGATGAGGTTCAGAATTGACAGGAATTCTTAGGATCCTGCCAGCAGAGCAACAGAGTAATTTGCTTTTCTGACTCCTTTCAGCAAATCCACCCAGTCACCATGCAATTTCTTCATGTTACATATCAAAGTAATCATTATTAATTTCCCATAATGGAGTCCCATATCTTCTTCAGAGTTGGTGTTCCATTAATGTCTTTTCCCAATCAAATTCAAAAATCAATCTATGAAATAATTACCAGTCATGAGGATGTTACAGTTAATACGAAAGGAAATTTTAATCAAAATGGAAACACTCTCTTGTGGTATCTTTTGAAATACAGTTTATGCTGAAATATCATATCCCTACTATAAAAAGACTTTTATATGCTACCAAAAACCAACCAAACAAAACATTTATTTTTCTTCTTATCCTGTGTCTCAAGCTAATTATAGCCTTTCTTGCAATGTAGTTTCAGCTACTCATAATCTAGTTACCAATATACATACCACAGGCACAAAAAAGACAGTCAGACCAGGGAGAACAAGCATCTGCAGGACCCTACCATGTCTGTACAGGGCTTTTAACTAATGTGACCTGCATTACTGAAACACTTTGATCAAGAGTATAATTTGTAAGTATCTATCTTCTGTATCTATCTTTCAGCAGAATGACAGTCCATATTTTAATCACATTTCATCTATAAAAAAAAGAATCCAGAAAATGTCAAAAGCCTGAACACATTTGAATCTCTTTATGACTGCATCAACATTATCACATCTTAATTCTTCTGTACATGGATTCCAAATGTTATTTGAACCATCTTTATGCAAGTAACATGAGAAACTAGGCCCTACCTAAATATTGAAGCTATTTCATCAGAAATAACCTCAAGTCAAGACACTTGGCTAAACCTATCAGCAAAAAAGAAAAATCAAAACAAGACGTATGTGCATAGCTTAACAATAGCACTCCCATTACAATAATGTCAGTTCCTGTGTTCTCCCTGCTCCGAATCTATCCATCAGAAATATCTGGTCCCTTGCATAAACTGGAACAGAATTCAATTAGTCTGTGCTTATGAAACACAGACTATGGCATTGCCCAAAGTCTTCCCTATATAAGAAAAAAATATTTGAAAAACTGAAGGCTGTTTTTTAAAACGTCTGTTACAACTCCTAGAAACAAAAAGATAAAGGGAACACAGAATTTCTCACAGGTGAACAACTTTAAGCAATCTAAGCTCAGAAAGCATCAATTAAAAAAAAATTCTTTATGTGGCCTTTTGGGGTAGTGAAATTCTACTGGGGTAATGTAAGAAAGGTTCACATTACATTGCATATTAAGAGACAGTGTCATGATACTACATATGTGATAGTGCCCAAGTACTTTGAATACTAGAGTATTTTGTTGATAAAACAAAAACCTTAGTGTTCAACAATTAAATAGCTGTTTCACTATTCCATGACTGTTCTAATTCCATGCAATTTCACACTGCAGTGCAATTTATTGTTACTTCATTGCACTCAGTCCACAGAAAAAAATACCATATTTCAGCAATGTAGATTAGTGAGAATGAGACACCCAAAGAACGGAAGAAAAAATCATTAACCTATCATTTTCATAAACAGAGTTAGATAATGAGGTCCAAAAGTACTAAATCACTTGACCATGTCACACAAAGTCTATGGCAAACCTGAGATGTTAACACAGATATGACAAATCGGTTCGGCGGCCTACAATGCATAACTTTTCTATCTCTAAGTTTACACCTGTGCAGACCTTGATAGAAGTAGTTTAACATTAAGAGGAAATGCAAAAAGTATATAAGTTGTTCAGCCTGGACAGATACAGGTTAGATACAGGTTATCCTGCTTTGATTGAATACTTTGCTTATTTTGTTTAAAAACACCTGTTTCACTAAGACACTATTTTCACTGTAACCAATCAGTTCAGGAAAGGGTTTTATTAAATAACTTGAAGTGCAGGGAAAAAAAAATAAAAATCATACATTACTCAGCCTGTCTGGACTGATAGTGCTAGCTCCTGCTTTAAACAGGCAGGCAGAAAGAACTGCTCATACTTATTATTCAGTGGGAAAAAGAGAAGAATGCTAACTTGTGCCAAATCTTTTTAAGTGTTATGAATTTACATCAGCTCAGAAGGACGTGCTTCTGAACACTGAATTTTAAAGTGGGTTGGATTTTTCTTCTGTTCCTTAAAATGCTTTTTCCCCACTATAAAAATATGTCACAGTGGGAAAATGAAAATACAACATACTGACTTCTGTAACCCAGTAGGCGTGACACTTATATCTTCATGATGAAAGCTGAAAACTGGTGTTTGCTTATGCTTAAATTTTTCATTAATAGACAATGACTTACAGGTCTTGTTTGTGAACAACACCAGTTCTGATAATTCTGAGACAGAAACATTATATGGATGAAATGACAGATACTGAGATGTTCCTTGTTTCTCCTCCCATTTTATCTCGAAAATAAATTCCTGTTTATCTTGTTCCATCACACACACACACACAAAAGTTTGTCTATTATTTACTCTACAATTCCTTCTGTAATCAACATTAAAGATTCAGTATGTCAATCATACGAAGGGACCCAGCCATTTTGAAAATGGTAATATTTAAAACTCTGTGGTTATGCACAAATCAAACCTGGTTTTTAACTGGCATCTTTGCTGTCAACATTAAAAAGGCAAACACCAGTGTGGATAACAGATGATCTAAAAAAAAAACACATACTGGGTGCCAAAAGGAAAACTGGGAACTCAAAGAAATAATTAAGATATGCACTCAAGAAGTCAATTGAACAATGAATGCAACATGGGACTGGGTTAAAACAAGTTTTGACTCCAGAGAACCATATTAGCACCACAAGGATTTTTCTTTTGCTTTTTTTTGGACCACTACGTGAAGTATTTCTATGTGGAGAAGGTTACTTTCTAGCTAAGTATGGAGAACACAGCTCCCAAAGAAAAGCACTGTTGTATAGCCAAGATTCTCTGTATTTAGTTTCAGTATTTTACTTTCACCTATTACAAATGCAGTTTACAAAGAAAACCAAAATGCAGTTACACATAATAGAAATCTTCGGTGTTTTTAACAGCATCAATAATCCCAAGCTTCAGCTCACTTTCTTGGGAAAAAGAGGATGGCAGTCAGCACATTGCTTGCATTATGGAAGATGGGAACTGCATTATGCCAGCTGTTTTGCTCAGGAATAAATCAATATTGGCAGAAGGGTCAGAACAATATATTGCGATGATATTTATTCTCTTATCTGTCATTCTTCCCTCTATCCTCATGCAGCCAAACCGCAGTAAAACTGGTGAATCATAGTGAATGTATCTGCGAGGCTGATGTCACCAGAAAGCTCAAAGCCAAGGCAGGTGCTAAAGTAGCATTGCTCACCCTGGGAGGTGCCTTCGGCTGTGTCACTCCCCCTCCTATTCCCACACCTACCCAGTCTAAAGGAGTTTCCATCTGTTTTATTTTCAGATGATCTAGTTTCTGAGATCATAAATTAGAGCAAATGAGACTGACAGGTGAAATAAAAGCATAGAATTTTTTTTTTTAAATTGCCTTTTTTTAAAAAATTAATAAGGGGCAGGGTTACACATTTTGTTGATCCGTTACATTTCTATTTGGAATATTTCTATGTAATTATTTAATAGCCTGAGGCCAACAACAGAGAAGACTGCATGAAAACATAACACCCAAACCCAGAAGTATGCAACCTGCATTGCAATTTTATATGCTTAAAGCCCAACAAAAACTAATGAACCATTTCGGCAGCATTTTCATGTCAGGGGAATATGTATTTTCTGCCCATTTTATAAAATATGATAGCACTCTGATCCTGCAGGGTGACAAGGACAGCAACCCAAGATGCTTGCTTACTTCCAATGTTAAAAGGTTCTGCTTCCACAGCTCCACAGTAAACACGCATGGTGCTGTTTACCAGATAATCTCCCTGTAGAAGGTTGTTGCTCTGGCAACCTGTTGGAACACCCGGCATTCTGAAGTGACCACTGTGTATGTGTCCACAACACACAATTGTTCATAGAATTGTTAACACTGGAAAAGACCTCTTCAATCATTGAGCGCAATCATTCTCCAGTTTCTGGAGAACCAAGTTGAAACAACAGAAAAGTCCATCTGCAGCACTGCTGAATGGAGTATTTCTGCAGTTATAAACCCACCAAGAAGGAGGCTCTTTGTACCAATGAGAACATCAGAAGACCTTACATAGACTGGAATTGGCATAAGAGCCGTCTGTTCATTTCTGGCGAGCTTATCCCCCGCCACACTACAAAATGTAGTCCTGAACCCATCAGAGACTATGTAAACATGGGTTTATCACTCTGATGACTCATTTTCAAGCCAGCTGGCACCTAGATGCTCTTTGCAGACTGGTTTTAAAGTGACCTTGACTATGTCACAGTTACGGCATACTTCCAATGTTAAGTTTGAATTTTTGAGTATTTACGAGAAATAATTTAATAATGAAGTGCCAGGTTAATTCATACATTGATAAATCAAACACAGCGAAAGGCTAATTAAGTGCTTATACCTAGGCTAGTGCAATTCATGGGACAAATAAAATCCATATTCTTCATGTATTAGCCAGAGTAGTTAAACCTTCATATATATGCATTTCTCAAATTTAGTAAACTTAGATACAAAAGGATGACTAAAATAGTGACTCCTTACAACTTTTGGCAGCAGTCTTGCATTTGGAAACTGTACAACATCACTTGTCTGTCTCTCTTCAACTTGCACACACAGGAGTTTTTCAAGTATTTTTGTTACTTGGATTTATCTCAGTCTCTCCCACTGACTGGACACTTTTCAGTACCTGCATCGGGGAGCCCAGGACTGGTCCCAACACTACAGCCATGACCTCACCAGTGCAGAGCAGATCAGAAGGATCCTCTTCATTGACCTAGTCAATACTTTCCCTAAACCTTCATCGCATTATCCTTCTTCATGGATAGTGCACATTGCTGGCTCACAGTCAAACTGGTGTACACAGGACCCCCAGGCCCTTTTTGGCGAAGCTGCTTTCTGGATGGCACCTCTCTCAGTTGCCACAGTCATTCAGAGTCATTCAGAGATTACCGGGAGTGGCCTCACAGTGACAACACCACCTCACTCAGCCCTCGTGGGTGCATCACATCAAAACCCATGGGATTATCTGTCTTCAGTCTGCTTAAGTATTCTCTAACCTGATACTCTTCTACCAACAGTAGAAGTCATAGTAAATTAGTCACATAGAGATAATTAGTGGATGTATTTATAATATGTACCTTTGTACAAACCAGAAATCAAATCACAGGCTACCAAAGATACCTACAGTTAAAATAACACAAAACCAGAAGTGGTGTTTTAAGCCCAAAAAATTAGTCCCAACCTACTGCTGCCATTCTGTTCTTCTTTTCAGGCAGCAGAACAGACTTTAATCTTTTCTGCCTGGAATTCAGCAGCAAGGGTCCTTTCTTGCTCACAACATTTTTTTCTAGATTTGTTTAATCAGTGGATTCATTTTATGTAACAAAACACAATCTGGACTTTTAATCAAGCTGATTTAAGTCTCCGCTTTCAATTATAAGCACATAAACAATCATAACCAGTAGAAGTTAGAGGAGGCATTAAAGCCTAATTTGACTAATTTTCTTCCTAAAACAAAAATGTTATTTTTTCTAGCTTATCTTGCATTGTACCAGCATCAACATCTGTAAATCCAGAAGTATTTTCATGTCAATATTTTAATAACACTAAAATCTTGCCTCATTTTAACAGCATATATCAGGTTCCCCCTGAATTGTATTATAAAAAATGTTTGCCAAACAACATTGCCAAATGGCTTATTCAAATCTCTACAGAAAGGGCACTGCTCATTGAGATACAGTGTCAGATCTCTCCTGTCAGAATTATCCACAGGGGACACATTTTGCCATCTCATAACGTTTCTAAACCTTTTGAATCACTTGTGTGGTCTCATAAAGATTTCCCTTGATACCCTGTAAACAAAAGGTCAGATCTGCATTTACCCAGGTTCCACAGCTATGTGAGATTTATCACTGCATTATCTGAAGATATGGCACGGGCAAGCAAGCTGGAGCACTGTATTTCATTTCAAACAGTTGAGGCCTCCAGCTCTCATTTTGCCTTTTTTGTTTTTTGTTTTTTTTCCCCTCAGAAGAACTGAAAACAAGGCTCAACAGAACATTTTGGCTTGTTTTCTGGTTCACCTAAACCATTCAATTAAAAAAAAAAAAAAAAAAAGTGATAAAACAAGCTTTTCATGTGAAGAAGAACTAGAAAGAGATTTTAAATCTTTTGCTAGGTTCTGCTGATGAGCAGTCTCAAAGTAAACTAGCTATCTGGAGATACGTTTTTGGCATAGAAATCAGTCCTGATTATCAAGCACCAAAGGAGCACTAAAAGTTTAAAACATCGTGAGCCGAGAGAAGCTTTACATAATATAGTACAGTTATTCTAAATCAAATACCAAAGAAACAGTATTTGTTTCCCGTTTGTTTACTTTGGGCATTTGACAGAACTTTCTGTGCAGACTGTTTTCTCTGCAGTGTCAATTCTCTCTGCTGTCTCTACAGTCAGACAGCACCAGGCACCAGCAAAGGACCAGAAGCTATTTTAAAGTTTTTGCTTCCATGCCTCGCTTTGCTTCCTTTAATTAGCTAGGTTCATGTCCACGTTTTCCCTTTAAGCTAGAAATTGCTTGAGCTCTTAGTGTGAGGTTTTAGCAACAGATGGTACACTTTCCTCTGAGTTAATTCTGAACCAGTATCTCAGGGCTGAGATTGCTAGAGGTGCTATCTTTCAGCAGAGATCCTGATTTATAAAATCATTACCAATCCGAAGCCTGCTTTAAAGCAAAAGTTGTTAAGCTCTGCTGTGGCATTATTCTATGTCAAACAGCTGCTTCAATGCATCTAGGAGAAATAATGCTACCAGAATGCTGAAGATGCAACAGTGAAATAGGATAGTAAATGAAGAGTTGTTCACTATTTGCTATTGAACAAAATGCCCTCTCTCTCAATCTCTAACAGGAACACCCAAGTTTCTGCAAGTTCTTGCTGAAACCAATGGAACAGCTTCCCTCAACCTGAGGTGAAGGCAAAACTAATAAAATACAATGAGAACAAAGCTGGAAAGAAGGTTAAGACAATTTGGTAAATTTAAAGGGGAACAGGAGATAGTTCTTGGCCAATAAAATGAGGAGAGCAGCATAATGAATCCATGAAAGCCTGAGAGAATGAGTGAAACTGTGAAAGAAAGAAAGCAGCAGTGGGAAGGGCAGAGAAAACAAAATCACCTAGTCAGGAAAATGCCACTAGACTCAGCTGCGAAGCTCAGATCTGATGACAGGAAATTCAATAAACTCCAGAAAGATGTTGGGAATTTAGCAGATAGACACAATAAATACCTATTTTTAATTTAACATGTTCTTACAATAACTCCGGTATTAGCATCATGGGCCATGAATCTATTAAAAATATGGAAATAAAGGGAAAATGAAAGGAAATTAGCTTGGCTTTTGGTACTCTTGATTCCTTGCATGAAGAGCAAAATTCAATTGAAATGTTTCCCAAGGCAGAGAAAGATTAAAAGAAAATTAATGGTACTCTATGGGCATAAATAACATTTCATAGAGTTTGTCTGTCGTTATCATAGCTGAAGGCTAAATACAGTATTAAGTCTGAGCAAAAGTTTGAACCATATGATATGCAGTTGCTTTTACTTGTTGCCTAAATAAATTCCATTGCACCAATGAGCAAAGAGCTGAAACTGTAAAGAGTCCTACCACTTTGGCCACTGACCAAAGCCTCTACACATTTAGGCATTAAAAGGATGGATAACCTGTTTGGTTAGGGTTTATTTCCGCATCCCCCCCTCCCCCCCCTCGCCCCCCCCCCGAGATACCAATGATACTTAATTTACACACATCTTTTTATACAGCGACTTCTGAATCTTCCCAAAGGAAATCTCATTCGCCCTTCAGCTACTGTCTTTTGAGATACTGACCTTTATCCTTATTTATGCCAAATACTTTCAAACTAGCATAATGTTGTGCAGAATTTATTTTGTAAAGGATCCTTAAATTTGTCTGCAGGTAGGACATCAAAATTCAACCACTTATTCCTATTAATTAGACTTGTGGAACAACTGGGAACTATTAAAACATGTATGGCATGATGAATAACCTTTGCGCTAAACATTATTCTCTGGTCTCCTCTACTCCTTTCAACTCAAAATTCATCATGCCATCACTACTCAAATCAGCAGTTCTCCTTCTCTTCATCTCTCTCCCTCTCTTGTTCTTAAATCCGGTAATTCACCTACTATCTAAAATTCAGCCTGTCTTCTACATAACATATTCAGGAGCAATTTCCAATAAAATACACAGAAGAAAAAATATATATATTGTTGGTTGTAATTAGCATGGACATGATTGTCACCTTTCTCCCTCTCCCTCAGGGCCTGATAGTTTTCTAATAGTAAAACATCTCTGTATACATTGACATGTTTTTATAGAAATTGTTAAAATAACTATATTCATATTCTTGGTATGAAGGCAAACAATCCAATCATTGCTAAAAATATAGACTATAAAAACATTACAGCTACTGTACAAAACCAGGAGGGATTCACATATGCTTCTTCTACTCAACTCTTGTGCTCCTTTTCTCTAGATAATATGAAAAGCATGGAAGGTTTTTTTGGCCCTGAAGCACATATAAGCTCCTGGCCTAGGAGGACAGGATGTGGAACACACCATCTGTCTGACTGCTCATTCCCCTGGGAGGAAAGCAGGGCACACAGGCTGGAAGAGAGCTACACATCACTGTTAGAAGTTTCCCACTTAGACAAACAGCAACAGGGGTAGCACAGCAGTGTGCATCTGTCCTGCAAGCTACACACAACCTCTAGAGCACTGAATTATCTGCTCATGTTGAACAGTGATGTTTTATCATAAGCAGTGTGGTCTAGAATGAGTTCACTATGTTTTCTCCAAAGATATTTACAAGACAAATAGGGTAATGGTTTCTTAAATCAGCATTTATACTTGCTTTTAAATTCTCTGCCATAGCCTGGACTCCAGTCTGCCCATTTTTCATTTAAAATGTGAACCCTTTGGGGAACAATAAATAAATCAACAAGAAAAAAAAAATCAGAAAAAGTGTGGCACAAAATACTTATGAAGATTTTCCCCAAATCAAGTTCAGCTTTGATCTCCCTGTTTATGCCTCTATTTTATTTCCTAGTTATGTACAAAATGTTCAGTGATATACTTCAAACACAGAACTGCATTTGTGGAGCACCAGGCAATGCCCCAGCCCCATTCCCGAGAAGTACTTAAGGGCCATCACAGTATGAAATCTTAAAATTAAAGGGTTTTCATTGCTTTTCTGCATACTGTATCATAGCACTGCTGAATAAGGCTGTGATCCTCTTCAGAAGATCTCCCTAGAAACCAGATGTTTGTTGAGGTTTTAAATTGGTACTTATTGTATCATACTAAAGATTATCATGCTGCGAGAAATGCATAATGCACTTGATGTGTGTGCTTGTCCCCCTGGCATCTGCTGCCTGAACTAGGATCCTTAACTGCCTTCTAAATAGCATTTGCTTTGGAAATAGCATCAAGAAATAAAAAAAATTACATACTTTAACTCATCATTTGGGATTAAACACATTAAGGAATATTTTTGTTTAGTTCTGATTTCCTTTAAAGACAACAGGACCAACTCCTGTTGCCCTCTCTAGAGCTAGAAGATAATCAGGAGGACAAGAATTTTTCACTGAATAAGATATCTATTCTGGACAGGAATTTATTTCATTCAGGAAACTTTTCAACGGGCAAATTTTGACTTCTGTGCTGAGGGTTTAGGTTAGCATTGACAGTGTCCAGCCTATGGTCATCACTACAATACAATGTGCTTGACAGAAGCAAGAAGCCTTCTGGAATTGAGAGCAATTTATATTGTCCAATGAACTGTGCATGATGCAGTAAAGAGTAACATTAGACTTCAAATTTCTTTTTTCAAAGGCAACAGGGTGTGCATCAACAGTGCCCATCATGGACAGTAACAGTCTGTTATAAAGTTGTTTCTTTTTTGAAGTGGAGATACAGGAATAGAGTAATTCAGGTGCACAAACAAACATCAGCCAAGATTATTTCAGTCAGGAAGAAAAGGTCTCTCAAAGTTATAGAGGTAAAAACTCTTATTGGTGGAAGTGGATAACACTTGTTCACTTTAAAATAAGGTCTACTTATTTTAATAGCAGGTAATCACAGCCGTCTGGAAACATATTAGTGTAGAATATCTTAGATAGTTTTCCCTTGCACAGTTTCTACACCCCTCCACCAAAATCTTTAATGTAGATTTCTCACTTTGGACATTGGACTGCTTACTAGCCAGCTTATGCCAGGGAAACCTTTCCAGTTCCTTGTGGCAGCTCTCTCAAGGCAGACTATCCCTCCTGCCTGTATATTGAACTTTTTTGTCTAAATGCCTTAAAAAAAGTTCTGAATATTTAAGCAGAGCAGAAAACCAAAGTGGACAACATGCAGTGCTCACAGACAATTTTGGCCTCCATAGTATGTGCAACAAACTTATTTACTGTGCATACAGTGCTGGCCCAATCCTAATGTCTCCAACCCTGGAATGAACATCTTATTCAACTGGTGTTTCCAGAACTTAAATAGAAATACATTAAGAAAATACATTAGATTAAGCCATAAAAACTGTTTCTCAAACCTCATATGCTTTGAATCCAACCTTGACTTAAATTTAATTATACTCACAACAAATTATTTTTTCATAGGCTGACAAACAACATGGGATGGAGAGTGTTTAGCAACTAGAGTAAAGTGAAGAGGAATGACACACCCTATGTCAAGGACAATGTTGAAGAATGTCTCCAGATGTTTGGATAGTCCACAAGCCGCATTTAGACTGCACATTTAGGACAAACTCAGCTCTTTGAAATCAATCTCACCTTTCGTGTGACAAGGCCTCACTTCTGAAGATGTTTAAGCACTTTGCTCCCAGTAAAATTACTAATCACAGTAGTGCTCAAAAGGCCTTTGAGGATGTTTGTGGTTGCCAGCAACCTAACAGAGCAAGCATATAGACTTTTTGTTGAGGGTGTGAAACAGGACAAACATCACGATGGAATCCAAAAAAGGAAGGTTTCTGAATAGAAAGTTACTTCCAGGAGAAACAGAGAGGCATTAGCCTGAGCCCTAAGAACTCATAACCAAAAGTTAAGTTAGAACATGCACACAGAATGTGAGAAAATGCTGTGATTTTCCTGTTCAGACTCACGAGGTTTGATTTTCCTGGCAGGGTGCTCTAATTAGCAAGCTGTCCCCCTGTTATGGACCGGGAAGCTTTAATCTTTCCCACTGAAGATGTCTGACTTTTCAGAGAACAGGAACAGTGCACTGCACTGTGCAGAGAGACAACAGTTCCTGACCCTGCTTCAATGGCTGCTCAATACACCTGAAATGCATTAAAAGCACAGACCACACATTTCATTTCCTCTAAATAGCTATAGTCATGCAATCACAGGATCAGAATAGATTGGGTTGGAAGGGACCTTTTACAGTCATCTCATCTGACCCTCCTACAGCAAAAGCAGGGAAATCTTGAAGCAGATCAGGCTGTTCAGAGCCCCAATTGACATGACCTTGCATGTTTCCAGGGATGAGGCACCTACCATCTCTCTGGGAAACCCTCACTGTAATTTTTTTTTTCCTTGTATCTAGTATGAAAATCCACAAATTCTCTGTAGTGGTCAGGTAAGTCTAAAATGCTATAAAAAATACAACTGCTTCAACAAAGGGACTGCTTAGGAGCATCAGAAACACTCAATAGGCTGGTGGGGAGGTCACCTTCTGGAAGGTAGTGACGGGCAGTCTCACCTCTTCAAGCAGAAAGGTGCACATATATTTGGCTTTTGAATCTGGAAGAGGTAGCAAAAGAATGTGAAAAAGGGGGTTATGATCCAACGCATGTGCTGCAAGAAAACCACTGTAGTATGTGTTGCAAGAGAAACTGAGAAACAATGCTAAATCTGTGGAGCATGAAGAAGAGGAAGAATGGGATTAGGCACCAGGTACCTCAACTGCATCCATCCCACCATATATAATATGTACATCGCCAGCCAGAAAATAGTAACATCTGAACAAGCTTTTCAGGATAAACCTTGCATTCAGATGTCCAAAGAAGCTTTTAAACATCTTGTGCTTTTTGTGGATCTTCCTTATCACCTCCTAGATGTCACATAAGACTTTATATTAAGTGTATGTCTATTAGCTACTGTACACATTCAAAGCTGTTAAGTCCTTGGTAACTAATGATACAAATCTCTGAATTTTTCAGGTAAGGACTGATTAGCTAAGGATACAAGAATGGTTTGAGATCTTTCAACTGAAGATAAAAGGAGACCCTTGCATTCATTGCATGGATGTGTAAATGCCAATGACCCTTTGTTTTTAATAAGACAATGTACATACTACATATATATATCTACAAAACCAAAAGAAGATTTTCCTTTTGGAGCCTTTCTGACAGGTATGAAGTTATACAGGCACACACATGATTGTATGATCATGGTCCTAGGGAAACTATAACAAACAAGTATTAACAACTAACATGTCTCAAATAATAAGCCAACACCTTGTATGTAGTGATGAAAACTTTCAAACATCACCTCATCCTAATGTTTTTGCTCTACTTTTCCTTTTTTGCATGATTTTCTTTCTTTTTCTGTGCCAAGGTACAGCACTTCAATACTGAAACTTGTTTTGTAGTTTGACATCTGAAGAGTCACTTTCAAACCTGAACTCCTTTAATTGTTATTCGACACTGTGGGAACCAACCTGGCTTGCAAAGGAGGCCAGGTGAATCCCCAAGGTTCAGTGTTCTGTTTCATTTCTATACCCGGTCACTAACTGTGAGACCATTTGTCAGCATCAGTCTTTTAAACCTTCAAATAATTAGTTCTCGCAAAGAGAGGTGGAGACTGTAGAAAGAATATGATATGGAGACTGTCACAAAGAAAAAAAAAGAAAGAAAGTAGTCTAACCCAACAACCCAAACTTCTGCAATGTGCCCTACTTGGAAACAGTTGAAGAAAAGTTTGCTAGCTAAGTTTGTACCGTTATACACTCTTATATTCCAATTAAAAGCACTGCAAGAGAAAGGGAAAAAAACATTCAGAACTGAGTTGGGATGGGAACAAAAGAAAAAAGCAATTAAATTCAGCAATTAAAAATGGTTATAAACAAAAGAACCATGCATCTGTGTAATTTTCTAATTAAACATTCTATACAGGTCCACAATAGTATTTTCACAGATCACTTTGAAGAAATGGTAACATAAAGAGACATATTTTAAAAGCATCTTTAAAAAACCTTTACTTGTTTAAAAAATAAAAGAGTGGTAAGATTCTCCCATCATCAGATCTGTGGTGTGTTTGTTCACTTGTTTGTGATTTCTGATCCATATTCTCAGTACTCATTTATGGCCAAGAAGAAACACAGCTTTTCTGAAATCATGACACTACTGGAACTGAGCTCTCATACCTGTACCTCAGTCTCCTACTTCTGAAGCAAGTGGTCCTTAATGACACTAGCCACTGAACTGAGTATAGCTCAATGGCAGGCAAAAAAAAGGAAAAAGAGGAAAAGGAAAAAAAAAAAAAAAAAAAAGGTAGGACTAGGGATAACAAGAACAAACAATTCACTAGGTGACTTTTATGTCTTAGAAATTACCTGTGGGACTCGGGAGCAGTGGTTGGATTTTGTCATCCACTAAGAGACTGCAGATGGGAAAAAGGGCCTACAAATGGTGCCAGAAGCTGGAGGATGTTCTTTAGAACCGACTCTTCACTTGTTTCCCTGCTAACATTTATTTCAGATGTAAAGCTGGACCCAGCATCTTTTGATTTTAAGACACTCTTGGAAGATATTCCTCTCCCATAGCACTGACACTCAGCATGTTCACAGGTTCCTTCTACCCTGAATGTCTCCAGTGAAGTACTTTTTTTTTCTTTTAATTAAAAATTAAATCTTTTTTTGCTCTTGACAGTATTTTTACTCTCCTTTTCAACTCCAGAAAGTATCATAATATCTATAAAGTTCAATACTAGTTACTCTTTTGTTCTTTTCCCCTCACCCTTTTTTTTTTTTTTTGTGTTAGTATTTGTCTTTTTAAAATATTCTTAAAATATTTGGTTGCGAAAAATCAGAGATAGTGACATATAATTGCTTTGATGTATCACCAAGCTGGAAACTGATAACTGGAAATTCTCACAGTGATCAGCTGTCCCAATTTTTTCTGGTTTACGTGAAAGATAATAGAAATGGGGAAAGGACAAATGATCAAAAGAGATTTTTTTCCTGCTGTTTCTCAAGTGTAAAGCAGTGCTTTGGTACGTCAGCTTCTGAGTTGCCCCTCTCCTTCCCCTCTGCTCCCCAGTATATCGAAATTCAGTACCACAGCCCTCGCTTGAAAGTGGACTCACTGGCTCCTGCTGGTGCCCTTTACAATTTAGATAAACTGTTTCTGTGGAGAAGAGCAAGGCCCATCGCCATTCAGCTTTCCTGTTGGTACACCAAAATTCACCAAATACACAAAATCTCAGATGAATTCAATAATATACTCAATTCAGCACACCAGAACCAAAAGTCCAAGTACTCCAGTGACCTTTACTAGAGTAAGGAGAAAAATATTTTTATATTTTCTAAATTAAGTAACTGTTACATATTCCACTAACTTTTTATTCCAGCTGGGGTAAAAAGTTTCAGTTTTGCCAATCCTAACAACACTCCCAAATACCTATAATTTCACTATAATGATTTAATATTATTGATAAGTTTAGGATGTAAAAACCAACCACACGTACAAAGAAACCTCTCCAAATCCTTGTCAGTTTTGACCACTGAGGTACAAGAATAAATTCTAGAAATAAGGATATGATCCTGACATTATTATGATATTGATAGGATCACATTATAATCTTCCTCATATATAATAGAACAGATTTTAAGTCTTTGGATAAAAAACACTGTCCCTGTAAAAGAAAACTCCAGCACTCCTCCTTTCATGTGATCCTTCTGGACCTAAAAGCTTAAAGAAATTTGATAAATTGAACTTCTTTTAAATTACACATGTAATAAAAACCAGCCTAGCCTATGCCCAGGGGAGGGGAAAAGAGAGTGAGAAATGTACAGAAAATAATCATGCTGTGATAGAAAAGTTCTGTATTACAAACTGTTGACTGTTGCATTATCGACAGATGGCATTGTACCCATGACAAGCTCATCCTGCTTAAGTTCATTTCCTATACCTACTTAGGCTCCTATTAATACATGTGTTTTTTAGAAGTGCAGAAAAGGCATTTTAGGTATTAAAAATGTGATTTTTAATTTATGGTAAGTTTAGGAAATGAAAATATTCCACTTTGATGTTTGAAACCGGGAAGTAGTGAAAGGCTCACTATTTCTTATGATGTGGGAAGTCAAAGAATTACTTAAAAATGATGATTTGGGGATGTTCAACTCAGGACACCATTTTATTTTCAGTATTTTGTAAAATCAGCTCTAAGGATTTTAAACTGTATCTGGGAAATTACCACCACCCTGTATCACTCTCCAATTCTGCTTATACATCTACACAGCTAAAACATATATATATTTGTATAAAACCAGGAGGATGTTGGTGGTTCAAGAATGCACTTGGCCACAGGAGAGAAAAAAAAAATGCTCTGGAAATAGTTCTTTTTAAAACGTGTATGTTTTTGCTTTAATAACCACCACAATCTCAGAAGAGTTGTTCAGAAATACCTAAGATCACATTACGTACTTCCCACGGCATCTCAGCTCAGTGTGTGCAACATGCTTAAATACAAAAACCCCCACATATGCCTGTGCATATATGAAACCATTCAGTATTTTTCATAGCTTTGGTCCACTTGAAACAGAAGTTTTAAAAGAAAGTTTCACTTTTTAACAACAAAATATTTAGTACAGCCAAAGTGACTATCATCTACAAAGTAATTAGCTTTCCAACTTAATTTTAGGAGAAGTTTTCCTGATATACTTTTAATACAGGCCAAGTATAGTGGAGGAGGATTTTGTGGGTTTGAAACTGTTGGTTCAAGTCTTTCCCATAAAATGCCTGAATTATGATAATAATGTAACTTAATCCTTTCCATTTATTTCATAGCAGCTAATAGCCAAATATACTATTAAACATCCTATGGGCGATATAATAAAAATTAATGCATGTTATTCAATTACTAACTAATTAGAAGCATTTACTATGCTTAACTACCATACTGTGTGATAGCAGAGCGGTGATTTCAATGAATGCACTAACATTTTATTAATCACAGGCCATTACTGTAATAAATTTAAAGAAAAGTGGTATTAGGGGACCATAATTCTAATCACCATCCTTTATTAAAATTCTTGTTAGAGTCAGACAATTATCAACAATCAAGAGGAGATACTCTGACAATTGCTCATGGTGGAAACAGTACGATTCCACAAAAATCAGAACACAGGGATGACGGGGGAGCATCACCTGCCTTTCTTCAGAAGTTTCCAAGGAGGAGGCAGCTGCTGGTAGTGACAGTGGCTGTAAAATAGCTGGTTCCTGCTCCTTAACCCTGTCAAGGACAGGGAGCTCATCTGAGCAAGGATGAGTCTCCTAATAATTACATGTTGCCAGGCTCACAAAGCTATGACCCCCCGCCCAACTCTGTACAACACCTTTATTTGCTTCATGTGCATTTGTATCAGCACTGCTATAAAGGACAACAAAAAGGGTCCTAGAAGGACTAGGCCAGTAACTCTTCAGGCCCATGTCAGCAAAAACACGTGTAACAACCAAAAATCACAACTTTAAACAACTCTTATTTTGATAGCAAACTGTTCATGTGTCATCCTGCTGCTTTCAGGTGAATAAAACAATAGATCTGGCCATAGAGCTGTGACTTATCTTGCTTTAGAGATGGCAGGCTCCAACAGAAAAACTACCATGCTTTTAATGAGCATGAAGATGGCACAGGTTGTGCTACAGCTCCACACAAAGCTTTCATACAAACAAATGCAAACAATCATAACTAGGCAGCCGTTCCCATGGTCCTAAAATGAAGTTGTTGGCAAAGACCACTATTTCTCTGCTAAACAGTCTGATGGGACAGAGTCGAATTTTGCCAACTTGATGGCCCTTGCTTATTTGCAAGGACTGGGAGAATTTAGCTCAAGTGGATTCTGTAACATCCAGAAGGGAGCTAAACGTAAAGGAGTTATTTGAAGGGACATGAGCAGAGCCTGGCAGGTGTGTATCACGTTCTTGAGAGATCAGTAATAAGTACATACAGGTACAACTTACATTTGTAATTTGTTATTAGCGTGTTTTGTCTCCCAGGCATCCCAGTCTCATAACACAGCAATTAACTAAAATTTCCAAGATTTCTGCAACATAAACTAAACTATTAGAATACCATACCATGTTAAAAAAAACTTAAAAACTCACAGTAGCCTGATACCTCATGGTGTAACACTTACGGCCTGATAGGTCTTCACCGAAGTTAATGAAGTTGTAACAGCATGGAACTGGTGTAAGCTTCAGGACAGTGATGCTCCCTTTTAAAATAGAGTAGTCCAATAACTTGAAGCACTCAGGAGAATAATTTTAGAAGGTAGAACCACACAGAAAATTAATTTTAAGCACTGGCCTCCAGGTGGAGGGAGGCTGAAGCAACCTACCTTAGTGTTTTACAATTCATCCAGTAGAAACAAACAGCCTAGTTTGCTAAAATTAAAGTCCAGGATAGCAAACAACTTGCAATATATGCAGCTGAAAGTCAAATGGCAAAAAGCCTTTATGAAGTTTTACAATCACAAATGTATCAACTCAGAAACAGTGTTATGGGAAATACTTGTGTAGTTGCTCGTGGTTTCCAGAAGAGGACATAATGCACACCATTAAATAGATTCTGCAAGAACTATACTATCCAGTTTGCATAAAGCACGCCATTTTAAATCAAGACAGTAATATAGCAAATTTAGTTTCAAATAAGGTAATTCAATTTTTCTGCTCCTACATCCATGAAAAATAAAATACAATATTGCTAGAAATATGCATACCAGACCGACAGTGTACTATAACAGTACATTCAATAACCACTTACATTTGAGTATTAATTCTGTGGTAAGCATTTAAAAAATAAATATCAGTATATGACATGGCTTCTCTCTGTATCAAGCTTACTGAGAGTAAAATGTTTGCCTGTAGATTCACAGCAAAATTAGGTTACAAAAGAAATATTAAATTATTTACTTGTGCTAAGAAACAAAAGGTTGACTCAAAAATAATTTACATCTTAAGTACTTAAAATATTGTATTAAACACCTATTTCCAGAAGATACTGATATTTATCTAAAGTACACTCTAAGTTTCTCATTTTTAAATTCACTCAATCTGTTCACATTCCAAATGTAGACGAATTTCTGGGCCGTTAGTGAGCAGATGCAACATACTTTTAATAAAACGAAAAAAAACCAAACCATTTTCAACCTATGTTGTATTTCCTCTGTACTGAAGCAAATTACCTAACCCTTGGCTACACAGCAGCTGGGATTTACATTTCCAAACAGAAATTTTATGTTGGCACCATCAGTTCTGCTTCATTTGTGACAGACCCTCAGATTTTATTTTTCTCCTATGAAAACAAATGGAAATGGAACACCTGGTAGCTGTCATGTCAAAACAACGTATTGCAGCCCATGGCATCCTCCATACCTAGGGACTTCTTGCATAATGACATGAGAATTCTTCACTTCTAGCCTCCTCCTCCTCCTCTTGCAAGAGCTTTACTGCTCATAACTACATACAAATACTGGGCCATTATCACCCCATTATTAAGCCATTCTGGATTTTCATCCATTAATTAACACAACAGAAAAATTATTCTGTTGAGTCAGATGCTTGCAACTATTGAAAAAAAATGTCACCTACATGCCTCACTTTCTGTGTTTACAAAGTTTGCAAAAACTACTTCAGAACATTTTCCTACATACAACTTCAAGCTTCCCTTGCCACAGAATACAAGATAAATTCTCCCGAACTTCGGTTACCACTATTACGTGACACTCGTGTTTGAGAGTACACTTTATGCTATTTTTTTTTTACTTTCTTCAAGTTTTCACTTGGGATTTTTTTTCTTTCTTTCTATTTTCCCCTCTGTCCTTTTTTTGGAAGAGTTTAACACTGGAATCAACAGTAGCAATTTGTGGGTTTCTTTATCATTTGGACTAGATCAGCTCTGTTGTTGGCTAGTAACAGAAAGCTGCCATCCTTTAAGTGCTCTAGGTCTGTAAAATACCAGGTAACACCCTATTGGTTAATAAAAAAACATTGAATCTGTCATTCATAAGGAAGTATCATTAAATCATTTAACTCAATCTGACTAAGCAAGAAAAAGTAAGTACTGTGGATTCTGACTCCAGTTGTAAAAAAATCCAAATATCAGCCATAAATGGACACTTTTTGACAGGATCTCAATCTGCACTTTAAGTACTCTCATGCTATGTGTTCTAGGAATTTCTAACACCAAAGCACTTTCAGCGTACTCCCTCTCTCCAAGTTTTGCACAAAATGAAACAATCCTGTAAATAAAAAAAAAAAAAAAAACCCACCAAAAAAACCCCCTATTTTTCTTTGTTTGTAACTTTCATAAAATACCATGAAGAAAGAGATGGCAGCATTTCTAAAAGTATCAGCATAACAGCCAGCAAAAAGAAATGCTTACAATGAGATCTATAATTGCTATATCTGTTTGTTCTCCTGTTTCTTTCCTAAAGCCAAACTCTGGACCAGTTAAGCACCAATACCAGCAGCAGTTTGATCATTTTTTATGAGAACTACAGAGACATATTTTCAAAGGTATTGTCGACACATAGGTAGCTTGGGTTAAAAAAAAAAAAAAAAAAAAGGGGGACTAAGAAGCATCGAGCGNGTAGCATCAGAGAGCTCTTCTGCATTGTCCCATTATTCTTGAACTATATCCCTTTTGGCTCATGCAAATTACCTGTACAGATTACAAAATCGCAGACAAATTTGCCCAAGTCACACAATGTAAAATCAAGACTCAAAAGCTGGGAAAGTCTGGAACAAGATATTTATGAGAACTGAAAAACCTAAGGTTTTTTTTTTCCTTTTTTCTCTAGTTATGTCTAGCTTGGTACAATAGAACAACACACAATAGATCTAAAGTTCTCTTTAATAGAACTACTACAATTATCAAAGCAGAGCTTTGAATGTTTTAGTAAGTTATAGCTAAATAAATTAAAATACATTGAACAGCAACATAAGGATTCATCCTAACCTCAGAAAATAGCACAGTTACATGTGCAGAAAACTCCACATAAGAATTGAAAAAGCTAAATTTACAGTAACCAAAAAGCAACATGCCTGTGCAAAGCATTAGCAATCAGCTTCTCAGTCCCACTCAGATCTGTAGCTCACCAAGAGCCAGGTGACCTTCACAGGTTCCGTTCCAAGTCAATTTTACAGTGATTCTAGGGAGCTCATCACCCAGAAGCCTCGAGAACATAAAGAAAAAATGGATAGAGAGTGCGTAGACCTTAACAGTGAAAAATGCTGAGATGAACTGTAAAGTGGTCAAATTCCTCCACCAGCCTTTTTAAGGCACTCTCCTGTGATCTTTTGAAAGAAATCAGCAGCTCTAATTGTTAAATGCAATTTAAAAGTAACAAATTTATATTGCTTTTCTTCAGTACTAGTACAATACAATCTGTCATTAATTTAAAGTCTGCAATGAAATCCTGAGTCACATTAATGGATCCTTCAGCATTCATTTGAATTCCTAGTCCTCACTGTTTTATACATTCTCTCACTGATATTTCCCCCATGTGGAAAGAGATAATATCTTAAAATGTGTTTGCATAGTGCAAAGAACAAATCACAGTACAGAAAATAATCAGACCTCAAAAATCAGAATCATCATCTAAATTAATTCTTACGCTAAGGCATCAGCAATGCAAGTCATCTTCACTTCAGTGTGACACCACTCCAATGTTCCCTCCAAGTCTCTTTTCTTGCTCTGATGGTAATGCAATTAGCATCTAACACAATAAATGTTTCATCCATCACTGGATTTCAAACTCCTGTCTCCCCTGCCTTTGGTATGTATGATTTCCTTAGTCTAAAACACAATAGGCAAATCAGGGGAAATACTGCTTCTCCCAACTCATTGCTCAGTTCCTTGATGAAATACCTGCAACAACTCTCTCGAGAACGGCTCTGTCAGGCACAGCATTCATTTACCTGATTCTCTGACAACAACAACATCCAATTTAACCTACGTTATACTAGGATTTTGCCAAAACTGATAAATAAAATTCTCAATCAATCTGTAAGTGAACTACTCTACCTAACTTTGCTATATAAACCCTTAAACAAAATACCATCTGCTCAGAAGATTAAAATTTTGAGGATTATTTGTGTATTCCTGACTCACAATCTGCATTTGTAATATAGGTGTGCTTTAGCCTTGTGGCCTTACTGGGATCAATTACCCTAACAAAAAGCCAGTGTAAAATCCAATACCATCAGTAACTTCATAGGAGAACACATTGCAGCTATAAACAAGAGGTGGAATGATATGAGATCTCATGATGGTGCCATGGCTATGCAGCTCCAGCAGTTCTTTTTCTACAGCAGATATCTACTGATACACAAAATACTTAAAGAATTATTATGAGATCCATTTGTTAAAATTCTTTTTCCAGGAACTGAAGACCAGGTCAAAAACATCTATGTAAAATACTACATATCCCCAACAACTGACACCTCATTTACTTGAGAGGAAAGAGGACATTTCTTAAAATTGCTGCATGCACATGCATATTGAAAAGGAAGTTTAATAAAATTCTCTGCGAAATATTTCCATCTTTCTTTAGCAGGCTTTGACTAACATTTTAATGTTAATCTAGTGTTTCTTTCATTCATTTCACACCACTGTTATTTTTAAGAGGCAAAATTTCCTATGGGACAGTGGTACCAGTGATGGCATTTGGTTAAATTATGGCAGCATTTTAATTTTAAACAAAAAAGAGAGAGGGTAGAAAATACATAAAGAGAACTACACTACAAATTCAACATTAAAAATATCTATTACTCATGAAGAGAAACATGATCTGGAGAGAGATTTATCAGCACTTACGAAGACTGAGTAACACAGCTGGGATTACCCTCTTCTGCACAGTTGAGACTTTGGAAAAAAGAATGACAAAAAAAAAATTATTTTTTTTTATTTCAAATTACCTCTGTCTTGTGCCCCAATCATTATGTAGCTTGGCACAATATAACTTGTACTTTCAGTGAGAAGAAAAGAAAAAAAAAAAGACAATTTGGAAAATATTTAGTCATGCTATATGCAATCACTCATGAAAAATTTAATGGTAGATATCAAAAAAGCCCAAAGCAAATGCTGAAGTTGCTCAAATGATAATAACATAGCCTTTGTTTCACAGATAGATAAAAATCTCTTTTTCATGCTCTTATTGTAGAGTTCTCAGTATGGATTTAGTTCTTGAAGTAGTAATCTGATTCACTGCCAACCTCATTAGTAATTTATTATAAATGTTCCTTTTCTAAAGAATCCTGATTTCTTCATCAGATTAAATGAAACGTATATAACCTTGATTAAGCTTTCATTACGTGCTTATGAATGACTGTTTTGATTATAGGATGAGAATTAGAGAATAATACATGATCCGTAAGGCAGAGATAAGGATTTATTAGAAATTAAGAACTCTCTTCATCTGTCATTGATCTAGGATAAGTAACTGACTTTATCTCTACCCGTATTTAACCATCTGTAATAATGTTTGTTTCATATTCACAAAGTTCCTTTCATCTAGCACTTAGTTTTGGAAATCCCTTCTATGTCTTCCTTCACATAATTTGGAAACACTTCTTCCAAGTGATTTCCTCCCTCGGGTCTATAAACTATTAGAATTGACAAAATGTCTTTAAAACACTGGGGGAAAAAAAATCATCTTGTACTTGAATGGAAAACGTAAAAATTCAAATGAATGTATCAAAGCATTTTCCAAGTTAAACACATCCTCAGACTTGCCTTGTTTAAGAACAGGATTAGGAGAGGATTCATCAAGTCATTCGAACTAATACTTCAGTGCCTCTCTGAACTGTACCACCTTGGCTACAAACCTCTGAGAGCAGACACCTCTGTTTTCCCCATCTTCCTTTACTTAGATACATCAAGTGTCAATTCAATCTAATGACATGCCATGGAGTCTATCATGCTCATTTAATAAAAACACTCAGTTAATGGGATCACACCTATTGTGTATACACTTAAGGCTTCAGTCCTCAAATGGGGATAAATAAGATGCAGAAGTACAATGGGGTTTGCAAAGTGATGTTTACACAGCAGTTTACGATGCCATCTTCAAACACAACAAGGCTGACAGGTACCAGCCTGTGAAGCACTCCCTTTTTGAGACTGTTGTAATACACCTTGAAAAATAAAAATAATGTTTGCTAAGCTCACATCTACTAAGTGCCAATTTCTTTTGAAACAGGTCTGAAACAAAATAATTGCCTAATTTACTTTCTAAAGCATTAATTTCAACTTTAGGTGATACAGTCCTTTACAAATGCACAGTGTTTGTGATACGGGGAATATTTATGTGCACACGTGTGTGTATACATCCACAATTCTCCCTTCAAAGAAACAAGCTGGCACTAGGGGACAGACAGACCAAATTTGTGTGACAGGATATAAAAATCTTATATTGGAAAGTCTCATGTAATTAATAAAATCAGAAATTTCCTTTCCATCCCTTCAAGTGAAGGACAGTTTTATGCTTTTTCATACTTCTCTGTCCTTGTCCTTCCCTCGCAGCCAAGAACGGAGCATTACCTGTCGGAGGCTGGCACTGCACTGCTGTCTCCAGCAGAGCCACACAGATTTATATCTGACCTCCTGCTCCTCAGTTCTTTTCCCTGTTCAGGGTTTTAATTATTACTCCCATGCTCACAATTGGAAAATTCAGTCCTTCTCCATCGCCGTTGCTTGTACATGTTACAGCTCAAGCATAAACTTTAAAAACATCCTGCCCCTGAACAATCACTTTAAGTTATAACACTGCAGTATGTACAGTGATGTAAAAAGGAGCACTGGACAGAGTGTTTACCTCCTAGCATTACCTGACCTGGAAAAAAAAAATCTGCAGAAACCAAATCAAAGAAAGTTAATTTGGTCCCACTCACCAGTAAATGCAAAATTAAACCAAGTTATGAAAAAAGAAATCAAAACATTTTTGTTTTTTCTCCTGCAAAACATACTAATCATCTGATCATTCCTTTAGCTGCATGGCCTACTATTCAAGCAATTAAGTCTCCCTGCTTTTAAAAATAGTGCAATTCAATTTTTTCTGTTCTAAAATAACTGTAAAAAAAAAGCTTTGCCTTCAGTTACTATGTGTCTGGATCTTCATTTTTTCCTATTACTTAAGGTACTGTTTCTAACACATAAATAATATGTATTAGACCTCTTAGATGCTTAAATGATTGGCAGTGCTACTTTAAAAGCGTTCCTCCTAGACCAAACTTTACCTTTCCAAAGCTGATAACTTCAATATCAGATCTTCTGGGAGACAATCCACATTACAGACACCAGGATTGGTGCTTTGTGCGCTTGTATAAATAACCAGAGAAAAGTGCATGGAAGAATACAAAAAACAAACAAACAAAAAAAACAAACTGAAAAAGATTTCACACTATTGCACTGCCAAATGTGGCTTCTGTAGTGTAATTAATACAAACAAATAACATCTATAGGTCTTGCTTGTTTGTAGTAATTTTTTTTGCAGAATATCTGATAGTTTTTTAAGAATTTGCAGCTCAAATGGAAATAATAGAAGAAGCATCACTCTTTTTCCTACCAACAAAGCAAAAAACTTCTGCATTCATTTCAAATCCTTCTCTAGAGGTTACTTTCTATTCTACTTTGTCTTGGAACTCTATTCATGAAATGTAACAAAACCTGATGAAATAAAAACCCCATTCTGAAACCACACTGAAGAAATGCCACTTTCATGAGTTCTTATGCTTAAGACACTACTGCTGGTACATTTCACAGTAGATTAAAAAGGCACATGTGAAAACATAATTACAGGTTGGTTTTTTTTTTTTAATAAAAGAAAGTGTTGTTTGGATGTAAGATGCAGCATGTACTAAAAGACTGCACTGCAGTTCAGTACCACTGGATGTTTACTAGTTCACTAGAAGGCAGTGTTAAGAGTGGCACTAAGTCCTGCATCTGTGTGGAATTTTGTAGGATATATTGTGGTAACAAATCCAGGCCTCCCCATCCCCAAGGAAAAGGCATGACAAGGAAATTTAGAAACAGCAACAGCACGGGGAAGGGACACTGATCAGAGATCAGGTTCTTAGGAGCCGGGCTCTGTCTGGAAGCCAAACACATGCTTGAACACATTCTCCAGGAAACTAAAATAAGTCTTCAACTTTCATCATTATTGCCCAATAAACTATTCCTTTTATTACACATACCCTCCGGCTAATGGTGTGCAAAAACATGGCTTCGCACTTCAAATAGGGGAGTTTAAATCTGTTTAATAGCCTTTAGAACTTTATGATAGGTATTAACTCAGAAATTACTTATAAAGTTTTAAATTCTTACGAAGTTGGGTACAACCAAAGCAACATAAAAAATTTTGACCAGTCAGTATATTTGTTGCTCATTATTTCTTGTTTTGGATTTTGTTTTTTTTTTTTTTTAACAATGACTTGAATTTTTTTAAAGCCACCTAGAGAATTTTCAGCCCTGTAATCTCAGGGTATCACAGTAGCAATGCTTTATACTTATGGACACACTGGTTTTACAGTGGGTGTTTAAGCAACTACTACAATTTCGATATATTGAAGAGAATATGTGCATTATGAAAAGTATATATAAATCATTAAATTTCTTCACTTGTAAATCCCAAATAAACTATTATTGGTGCAGATCCATAATCATGGTATAGTCAAAGCTACATGGTTCAGAATCAAACTGTTTTGGGGAGAGAAGCTCACAGCATGCAAATGGGAGGAAAAAACACATAGTGCCTGAAAGAAAATTAAAAAGTAGATATTTTCTCTTCTTTGGATAGCACATCTTGGTTAATCATCAAATAAAGTAAATGGGATGGATGATAGTTATATCTTCAGAGTTAAGATAACATCCTAAAGTATTATGGCTCCATTTCTAGCTCTGCTATAATTCTCTGTTCCTGCCTTAGGATGGACAGTTTAGTGCTTCTATTGCAACTCAACAAAAATCCAAATCTATCTAGCTTAAGTCTCTACAAAATGAATACAGGTTATAAATACATTAAACACTTAATTGAATTACAGACCCTGTTTCTCAAAGACCTCTATTTACCTCTCTGAGCCTCTGAAGGGTTTACCTTAATGAGCAAGGATACATGAACACACCCAACCCAGCTAAGTTTCCTTACATACATAACACTGAACAATAACTTCCTTAGAGAAAAACTAATGTTCAATACATATCTGTGAGACAGAGAAATACTGCTGTTACAAGTTTAGAAACTCCAGCTGTTATAAATAAAAAGAAAAGAGAAAGTATTTTAGCAACATCTAAATAGAGGATCTAGACATAAATGTGGGATCAATGGTACATATTCGTTTTAATCACTCAGATTTCTTTCATTCAGAGGAGGAAAAAAAAGCCCTGCAAATTCTGGGAACTTGCTTAGGCTGCACCAAGGCACAATACTTACAAAAGAAAATAAGCACTTGAGTGAGGTTTTCCAATTTCCTGTATTTTCTTAGATAAATACTTGGATTATCAGTGTTAAGACAACAATAACAGACTGGAAAACTTTGCAGATTTCCAGTGGCCAAACAAAAGTCCATTTGTCTATTACATTAATTCGTTGAAGGTAACATCCTTAATCATCAAATAAAAAAAAAAAAATTAGGCCATTAAATCTTCTCATTACGTGAAACTTTTGAGTTAACAACTACCATAAAGACCTTAAAAAGTATACAAATGCAAATATAAATATATAAAGCCTTCACAGACACACTGAAGGAAGTTATGTGCTCATCTTTCTGCAGTAGTACTTTTTCCATTTAATATAGAGAACAACACTGCTTTTGTTCATGGTACATTTACACTGGATAAACTGTGATACACACTTTGAATAGTCTGAATATTCTTAAGACAGTGTTCAGGGTCACTGGACCTTAGACTTTGTTGAAGGACCTCTGCCTACAAAACCAGACTTTTCTATTTGCTTTCTATCTAAATGGATGCTTGTAAAATATTTAATTTGCACAAGTCACTTAAAAAGATTGAAAAATCTCTGGAACTACTCATGTTCTTGATTTGAGACATTTTATTACATTTAATAAGCAACAGGATGTGACTAGTTAATCACGTCAGGAAGTTTAACAACAAAATTAAAGTAAATCTGCCTGGAAGTATTACTAGATGAATCACAGCTAGTGACAAACAGTAAGTAAGGTGATCATAAAAGAATTTGACCTACTGTAGACAGAACATAGCCTACTCCACTAGTAGCTGAATGAGTGTTAAAGTTCCATCAGACTTCTTCAAGTAGTCATTAAATGAAGAAGCCATTAATTAAATCTGCAAATGATGCATTATGTGGGAAGATAGTTAAATGCTAGAGATGAAAAGAAAAAGTGGGCCTACAATAATAAGAATTATCAAATTGAGAATAAAAAAGTGCTACTTAGAACCTCTAAGCACCATAAAGCTAAATTTTATGTATATAAAAGGCATTAGATTTATGTTTCTATATAAATGCAAAACAGCACTAACAACGCACTGAAAGACCTAAAATTGAAAATAGAACCAATAGCTAACCACCCCCCTCCCAAACACTAAAACCTGCAAAATCTGCAAAAGCAGTTCCAAAACCAAAAAAGTAGAGTGAAGCTCTATAGCAGACTGGTCCTTCGTTTGTAGCAGGGAATATATTGACAAGTTTTCCTACAGTATTTTGTTGTATTTCACAAGTTGCTTAAAGCACAAAAGTTCAGAAAACTCCAACTTTATCTCTAATGGATTTGGACAGACTGACTTGTGATTATAGGTTTCTGGGAGGTATCTCAAGACACAAAGGGTACAGTCAAACAAAAATAGCCAGCATAGACCAGTAGTTTCTGTCTTCACCAGAAATTCATCTTGTTATCATCAGCTAATAGAGCTTCAATAAAACCCTGCTGCTGCTTATGCTGCCCTACTGAGTAGGAGTCCAGTGGTATTTCTTTCTGAGAATAAAGTGAACTATTCTGATATATGGACAGGCTCCCTATATATCTCCATACAATCTACTGATCTAATATCAGCAAGCATGAATCAAAATTGCTGTCTTTCCCTGTGGGAAATCAGTTAAGTGTTTGGTTTTCGTTCTTTACAGAATACAAAATACTGGATCTAAGTAAACAAATTACTGTAGTGTAGAAAACAATTCTAAATTTCAGTTGTCTTTTTACAGTGGGGTTTTCATTGTAGCTTTTCTTTTTCTTTTGTTTTAAAGTGGAAGCAAAGATTTCTTTGCTTCTATTTTATGTTAATATTGCTGTCTCTTTTATGGTGTAACTCTGATGAATAGTGTTTTTATATATAAACATTACTATGCTGTGACTCAGGAATAGCAACCAGATCTTCAACAATCTCCACCATGCCTTACATAAAGTTGCATATTTTATCCAATCTTACTTGCCTTTCATGCCCACCCACAAGAGACACATTACTCAGATCCAAAGATTATAGCATTGTTATGCTGATGATACCTAGATTTATTTCTCTATTAAACATTAATGATGCAGTATCCTGGCATAAATTTAGAGTGCATTTTTTAAAGTACAAACTTGAAGATAGCCATAAAATATAGCAGGTTTTCTGCAAAATAAATTTTATACTGTTAGTTAAATGCTACAATTTTACCTTGTCTCTTCCAAATAATTAACCAAAAAACCACATTTATGACTATATTTTGAGCTAGTCCTGGTTATACTGTAAATCAGCTAAGAAAAATAACTGAAAATGCTTTATAGGAATTAACACTTCTGTAAAGATGATATAGAAATTACTTATGTACCTCTTATAGTTGAAGCTTGCACACCTGTTGGCACATTTGCTTATATCCTTTCACAACAGAATTAGACTTTTAGAAGACACTGACACATTTGCAGTGCTTATTTAAAAAAAAAAAAAAAACCTAAACAAAATACCTCTTTTGTTTTTCCTAAGACAATTTTCACAATTTCTTTAAAACTGTCACTCCCAACTTGATGTGACACTGAAAGGACAAACCAGTATAGCCCTGACCAATCCCGCACTACTGAGTACAGCAAGAGAGACAGAAGACACGTAAAACAGCCCAAGCTGGTTTTGGGTATTACCAGCACGGTCAATAGGGGCACTTAGTAAAATAATCCGTATTATCTGTCATTCAGCACACCTCTCACAATATAAACAATCTGCTGGCTTCGCAAAAATAGTTTGCTTGCAGGCTCACTTTCACAAAGTAGCTCATGTTCTCCACCATGGGATCTGTGTCACACTGAAAAAACAGAGATCCTTGAAAAAACAACAGAAAACTATGAAGCCAAGTGAAGAAAGATAAACAGGAGATTGCTGCCTACCACAGCATTTTTATTTTCTTTATACCCAACAATTCTGTTCCAGAGGTCAATTTTGGAGTCACTGCTTGTTCTAGTGAAACAAGACACTTTTTGATGGATAATATTTCAAGCAAATGCTACAACACCTCACTAAACCGGCTGTTACATTAAGATATATACAACAATATTTTTTAAATACACAGAAATAATTTTCTTTCTTGTAACAGACCATACTTTCCTTAGGATCAAATCCTCTACAGTTCTCTATAAAATGCCTTTTGAAAGCCAGTGGGCAACAAAACCTAAGTGCTGGCATTAGCTTTTACAGTGCTTACATTTTACTGAAATAAGAGTATCACAGACTAGTCAAGGAAGGTGCAGTCTGAGTTGGGCGTGTTTGGAGACAACAAAACCTTCTACACTTCAAGAGGAAAAAAGAAACCCAAAATAGCACCACAGAACAGCTTGCAAAATTCAACTTAGCAACATGAAATCTTTACAAAGTAACCCAAAAACATGTCTATCTGCAATCAGAAAGTACTTAACATGCCGTTTTATTTTGCTAAGTTACTGAAAGAAAACAGCACATCATTACATCAAATCCATCAGAAGGGCAGAACACAAAAATGTAAGCCAACTGATCTATCATCCATAAAAGAAGACAGTAGGATTCACTGATTACAAGCAAATTCTGAACTCTTGAGTCGTATTTCACTCTTTCATTAAAGTCTGATTATTTAGATGCTCAACCTTGCTACGAAATAGCAGGCTATGGCAGCCCACGGGGAAAATGAGACACATTACATACCAAGAATGATGAATTTGGGAACATCACACAGCTCATGGGGTAGGTTGCTCTCCAGCTGGCCCATAATTTGTGATGCATTAATCAAAATAGAATCGACTACAGTAGAACTTAATCCTCTGATAACATGGTAAAGCAGAACAAGCTGCATGATGGTTCCATGTCGTGCTCCCATACACCTTCAGTGAAATAATACCACGCACAAAAATGCAACATTATAGAATCCTCCACACTTGTAACTGTGAGTCATGCTAAATCAAGGGGTGGGTTTCACAGATGTCAAGGGAGCTTTTGGGGCAATAATGCAAAAGTTCTCACAGAAGAAAAATGTGAAGTTTTTTCTTTTGTTTTGCTATGGAGTAACTTATTCAGTAATCAAAAGTTTAAATTTAAGCATCCAAATCCACATATGTAACAATCTTAGAATAAGTTCTATTTTTAGAAACCTTCTATCAATTTTTCTGTAATAGCAGATGAATTCTGTATTAAAAATTTATATTAAGCTGATCTAACCTCAGCACTATAAAAGGCACTTCCGACTAAAATCCTCCAGATTTCTCAGAAAATAAATATTTTGCCTGTGAGGCAGAACATAACAAACAATATTGCAAACTATTCAAAATGTAGCCCTTGTCTCCCCACAAAAACCAATCAAACAGCAGAAAGATCACCCACCAAAAACTTACTGGGTTAAATCATGTGAATCTCTGATAAATATTCCAGTTTGTTCCAGATGGAACAAAAAGAATAACCTTAATCTTTCCACTCCCGAATTGTTGAAAATACTTTTACAAAACTCAAGAGTTTATTTGTTTTTGTTCTGAGGAAAGTTCCAATTTGTTCAAGCAACCTGGAACAGCTATATTAATTTATTTATATTATAAATCACTTAGAAAATTCAGTAATCCTCTCTTCTCATGGTATGGGCATTTAAAGACAATCTTAGCAGACAATGGTGGAAGTCTCAGATACAGTCTTGTGCCACACACTAAAGAGCAGACCAGTTCTGAGACCATACATTTCATGCTTTAATAGTAGCAGGATACAAAATTAAGAGCATTTAAACTATGCCAACTTATGATCCGCTACAAATCTCACTGTATTACTTTTCGAGCTAGGTAAAGACAGATAAGGGTTGTAAAATTGCCTATTTAAACTGTTCATAACAAGCTGATTAGCTAATGGCTTTTGCATTATGAACACTCACTTTTACTCTGAAATGTTGACACAAAACCATCACACTTGTTACACTGGTAGTATTGCAGTATGGCAAATTCAAATATTTGATGCAAATATTAAAAAAACCTCAAAAAGCTGGTATCCTTTCCTAATACGGACTAATTCTTGACATTTAGAGAATTCAAAGCACTTAAAAAAAAAATAAAAAAAAGACAAATAAGGAAACCAAGGCAGAGAAAGGAAAAATTACCAAAGTGAAATCATACAGAACATCAGTGGAAACATGAGGTCAGAAAACACATTTTCTGGTAATTAAATTCAAGAGCCTAACTGCTAAATCATGCTGTGGTGGGAAAAAACCCAAACAGGTACAGAAAAGTAAAGTAGAAATTCCAAAACAATCCTTAGAACACTGAGTGACATTACAATTACAGATACAGCCAAAGACAGCAATGACAACAGAAAAGCAGAAATAACAACACTAATATATACTCAATTCATCACTCCTTTCAGAGGTGTAAAATATATTACAGCATTTTATCTTCAACAAGTACACAATTAACAAGTAGAACTACTATGGCATTTTTTTTCAAATTCTATTAATTTATTTGAGTGGTAAATCTGCACAATTGGTAAAATAAAAATGTTCATGTAAATCATGTTTTTATAATAGCACCTACAAACACAGGCATGGCGTACTTCTGTTCCTATATGCTAATTCAGACTTGTGTATCATTTTGAGATGATGAGAAATACTCTTGATACAACTGAACTTCAACTGCAGCATCCTATGAAAGTTTTCCCTCATTCTGATTCTCTGTCTCCTTTATTCATTCTCCCTTACCACAAGTAATACTGTGCAAGCTTTTTTTTCTTTGCCTGGTGGCATGTAAACGTTGGGTTTTTTAAGCACCACATTTTTCAGTGTGGTGTGTAAATGTTTGCATTTTTCAAAAAGAATTACCATGTCACTATCCCATACCTTCAAGAGCTGCCCATAACAGAAAAGGACTTATTCTCTAAGATACATACATAATAGAATACATCGTGAAGCTGTCAACAGCTAGTGTGTCACTAGTTGCAATTTCCAGTGATATCTGATATTTGCAGCATGGCCCTCCAGGACCATGCTTGCAGCATTCCGTCTCTCAAGAAAGGTCTGTACTTGCATGAGACACTTTCTCCAAGCATCCTAGTATACCGGTGTGTTTCTTCACATGAGAGGGAGCATTCTGCTTTTGACCATCCACCAGAAAAACCTGTGACTCCCGAGCCCCTGCGACTCCTTGGCACCCTGGCTCCTGAACCTGCCCATGGAGCACCTGTGTGTGCTCCCACTGACAGTCACACTTCACAGACTGTGGGCAATGCTGAGTGTCAGTTTTCCCTCTCAGAACTCAAGGTGGTATATTTACCATAACTAACCTGCTGCTACAGGGGAAGCTGCACTGAGTTCTTACATCACTCCACCCACTTATGCCAACTCTAAAGATCAGGATGCTGCAGGAAAAGCATGTCAGCTGACTCTCACCATGTCATCTGACACAGTGGGCTCCATGATCACTGTATTCAATGCTACACAGAGAGCAGAAACCACTTCAAACATCTTGATATTGGAGTGCTGTAAGTAGTGTAGAACTACATCATTACTAGTTCCTGCTTCCTTTCCTTCTTCCAGCCTAAAAGAAAAATACTCAATGCATCCCACAAGATCTAGTAACAGCTGACTGAATAGCTATTAAAAAAAAAAAAAAAAAAGAAGAAAGAAATCAACATTTGGACCTAATATAGTATGTAAACATCTTATTCCTGTACTCTGGGGGTTGCAGGATGCTAAATTAAGGATAGAGCAGAAAGATACTTCAGTTGAGTTTGGGGAATATATTTAAGGATGGGTGCTTCTGAAAACATCATGATAAATTTGTCTAAATAAAATATTGATGAACAGATATTTATCTCTCTCCAGCCTTACATTAACAGCATTGAGTTTTCCTAGCAAACATTAAACTACATCTTTAAGGCTTCCCTCTCAATAGCTTCAGGGTTTCAGAACTATGGTACATATGGTAACTGAACTACTTTTAATGACCCAATTGAAAACACAGTTAAGAAAATTAGTACTTTCACTCCCATTTATTCAAAACAGCAAGGCTATCAGCTTACTCACTATATGGAAGTTTGAGATTGATTACTCAGGATTTAAAACATTATGAAGGCTGGCAAGAATCTATACCCACCCAGGCGCAAACCTGAGCATGAACATGCTCTTCATACGGCTTGAACTGCAGCTATTTCAAGCACATTTAAAATTTAAACTGCTTTCCACTTACCCCTGTGAATTCTCAAGCCGAAGTCGTGACTCTTCTGATCCCATATATAAAACCCCATTGCATCAAGAGTATGAGGCTAAGTTTGAGTTCAGTTCTTTACACTAGTGAGATATTACTCTTCCAGAGCACAAAAAGTCAGTCAAAGTCTGCACTCCTGCAGTCCTACACACTCCAAAGCAAGCAGCAGTGATTGCATCAAGGATTACTGTTGTGGCGAGCTCTTCAAGACAAAGGACTACCCAAACACCAGAAAATCACCATCCACTGTGGGGAAAAAGGAAAAGCCATGCTATGTTGTCCCTAGGCCCTCTGCTTTCATGGAGACAGCCTATAGCACTGGTATTGCTGGGCCTCCTGCTGCTTCTTTCTTAAAAACACTGGCATGTCTCACCCCATGGGCCATCCAGGTCAGAAGCTCAGTCACTGGCACCTAAACTGATAGAAAAGAGAGAGCTACTGCAAATTCAGTGGCAAACTGCCACTAGCAGGTTTAGCTTGTGTGAATCACACCTTCAGGGAGGAGTTTGGCTTCCCTGTAATCACCTACTTTTCCCTATTTCATGATATTGCCCTTTAAACTGCCAGCCCTGGCAAAAAGAGCTCTTTAAACTGAGACAGCCAGTAGAAAATTTTTCACACTTTGCAGAGTCAAGATGGAGGTTCATGGTATGAGTGAGCAGCTCAGCATGACTGAAAGGGGCAGCAGTAAGACAAAAGTCTGGGATGGAACTGCAACCCAGGGACATCCTTCTCAGATGACCTCGCATCTGCATCACTGCAGGCTCCGTTGTTAAAAGTATTCTTTGCTTTGCAGGTTCCTATTAAAAAAGAATTATTGACATTTTTCTCCTTCCCACTTAGCTTTAATTAACTGTCTCAACTTTATCATTGTTTATATGCAGTACTAAAGTTGCAAAATGACTGATGCACAGAGTTTTTGCAGAAACTCTAAGCTTAGAGATCCATGTTGAACAGTCTCTAATATGGTTTTCCTTAAGCTATTGAGATTTCAGACAATTCTCTGAAAAAGAGATGGTTTCTTGTCTTTTGCGTATCTCCTACTTCCTTTGGACTCTCATAAATTATTAATTTTGGATCTTGCAATGTAGTCCCTGTGATGGGTTGTTTTTTGTAGGCCTTCCTTGGTAACCAGGGTCAAGATCTAGGAAGTATTCCATCCCATCTCTTTACGTAATCAGGTGTATATAAACCGAAGGAGGAGGTGTTCTCTCTCCTTTTTTG
>VXBX01009030.1:239770-266209 GCA_013400415.1 Scytalopus superciliaris
GCAGTAGTGAAGATGATAAAAAGTCCTTACTTCTAGGACACAACTAATACTCATGAGCGGAAGAAAAAACTTTTGGCACCTTTCATGTACAAAAGGTTCACACAGGAAGACCTCCACTATGCTAACTGAGAATACAATGATGAAAAAAGGAGATGCACTAATGAAAATGAGCTCTATTTAAAAAAACATAAAATAAAAAAAAAAGGAACACCAACCCGCTCGTCCAAACTTCCAAACTTAAAAATAATTATTATTTCTTCTACAAAACCTGCCAGCTCCTCATATTTGCATAAAAAGTTGTGTCTCAGTCATTTACATTACAAAGATACCTAAAATTCCAATAGTTACCTTGATCCAAATCCACAAACTACATTTAGGTTTCTGGAGGATGTTGACTGCAGCTGGTACTTGAAAACAGCTTTGTATTTGGACCGATGTGCTACAGAATTCAGCACCCCTTATTAGCTGCCTCTTAATAAGTTCCATGTGCCTGCAAAATCTTCAGTGAACACAAGGCTCTGTGTGCTGATCTGACCTTGATCACCAACACAGACACTGTTCAAGATGGTAGTTTATATTTTGCTAAATGAAGGCCCTTGATCTCAAATATTCATTAGTGCAACCTTAGAGACTACTGGCATATTACACTAAATAAAGCTAAAGCTCACTGCTTTTCTGAAACAACAGAACTACAGTAAAATGTAGAATTACTCAATTTTTAATGCAGCAAGTTAACTCTTTGGGAAATGTAATGTTACTAAACACACACAAAAAAAAAAGCCCTTTGGATATCTTACATTATATTGGTCTTAGAGATCCTTTGACACTGTATGCTGTGATTGGGATTTTGTTTCCATTTATGGCTAGTGATGAAACTGTAGTCCCTGTGTAGGTAGTATAATCTGGTACACTCATAAACTGGCCTGCCAACTTTGCCTGAACTAAGGCCTCATAAATAATTTAGACAATATAATGTAAGTTTTCAAGCATGCCAATAAGTCAACCTGTAAAAGCCAGAACTGCCACTGACTAATTCCTACCTTGGCAGATGTAACTTCCTTGAAATTCAGAGTGTGTCAACAACAGCACATCCCTTCTTATAACCACATATCATCTGATCAATTACTTTGGAAAGGCTGCACTGAATTCAAAGCAGGTACAATGGGGAGGTTTTGTATATCATGGTATTTGTGGTGCCTGTGTGCCACTTTTTACATAGAAAAATAGTGATTATCTAATCAGAGACTAAATAAATCACATGAGAGATTCCAGCTTCCTTGTGGCTTTTTTTTCTAACTAATCCAGGAAACAATTTGCTTCTGAGGATAAGAATCTGACTGAGATAAGAATCTGAGAGAGAATATTCTCTCTCCCAAAACTTGTCACATCCCTACAGAGTTCTGCAAAATAATTTTAAAGGTACGTTTTAAAAAAACCCTATGTGTAGGTTTTCTTGGTTATTTTAATTTTGATTAAATTTATGCAAAACAATAGAAATTAGTGGGAAAAGAAGATGGTATATGTAGGCAAAAACCTCCAGCAATTCCTAGGGTCAGTGCAATTCTGTGACAGCTATATGCAGTTATCGGTTAACTGGTAAAGGTCTTCTCCACAGTGCAAGGACCAAAGCAGCACTGAATTAGATACAGAAACATCTCTTGCAAAGACTATGATTAAAGGGCAGAGTCTGTCATGTGGGTGCTCTAGTTGTCAACTACAGCTGAAACTGTTGCCATAGATGTTGACTCTGCAGACAGATACTGGCTTCTAAAGACAAAGTAGGTGAAAATGACAGAAGGAAGTGTAAGAATATTTAAAAATCATCATCATTACTTCTGAAGCGCCCATGCACTAGTTGAAACTTACTTGCATCAATAACACTAACATGCTAATTCAATATGCATTCAAGAAATCCACAGCTAATGCGGTAACTCAACAATAACCAAGAGCGTGCAGAATACCCTTTCGAGAGAAAAAAAAAAGCCCAGGGATTTTGTGACAATCCTTTATGTTACTTATTTTCTTAACATGGGCATACAACCTGTTTTGCAATAACTGACAGAGATGCAAAGTAAGGCAAAAATTGTTAGTAAAAAATAAGCAGTAACCTTTTTCCAATTGGAAATTTTATTCTACACTCAAAAGATTTCCCTTTTAACCTCACTGGTACCTCCATATAAACTTGCACTTCAATTTATTGGTTCTGCATTATCCATATGACTACAAAAAAAATAAAAAGACATATTTGAAGGAAAGATTTCAGGAAAGAATGAGAACTGCCAATAGGGACAATGACTTCACAAATGAGCACAGAAGTAGCGTGGAAACCAAAGTGCTGACAAAATAAAAATGCACAAACTCAAGAGGGGGGCGGTGTGTGGAAACAGAAGGAATACAAGAAGGAATACAGACTAGAGAATTACAGAATCGTAATGGGTCAATGAGGCAAGTTTACAAGAATATGAACTGAAAGCACTGGAAGTTTCCAGAGAACATTTCAAAGATAGAATAATAATGTGGGGGAAAAAAATTGAACATTTCATTAACTGAATCGTAGAGTCTTCATCTCTGATCCCCTCCCCACAGCCTCCCTTGCTTGCACTTTCACAAAGAAAATAGTTTCCTGTAGGCAGCAGACCTTTTTCAGAAACACTGCATTTCTTAACCTGTGAGAACTGATCTAGACTTCAGCCTTGTGAGAGGTGAAAGGGGGGAAAAAAGTCATGCACTGTGGGAGGTTTCCCTGCTATTTATTTAAACATCAACTCTTACTCCCGTGCACACACGGAGCAGAACAAATTTAGCCAAGTAGGGGTTACAGAATAACATTTCACATTACTGCTGGGGTTATATTTAATGAGTTCGGCAATCCTTTTAGCAAAAAAAGAATAAAAAAACCCAAAAAACTATGTGCAAAAGAAAACCCAAAAAGCTAAGAAAATGTGCAGAAGAGATTGTGAATGACTCACCCTAATGCCTCAGGATAGTTCAATATAATGTTCTGGCATCCCAAACTGAACATAGAAGTTGAGTCAGGCTGTTCACATTTCCTTGCCCTTCAATCAAAACAGAGCTTCCTCTGGCTATAGATATCGAGCTGTACACTGTAAATATTACTGTAGAACTTTTCTTAGTCTGATGGCTAAGACAGTCTGGAGCAGCATCAGGCTTCCCCTGGGCAAGAATTATCTAAACAGGGTAGTTCTTTAACCTGGCCTCTGAAAGGCCTCCTGTGACAAGGAGGTGAGATCTTGCCATGCAAAATCTTGAGTGGGCATGCTTTGCCAAGTGCATTTAATAAGATTTGTATTTGGTATGGCAATAATCTACTCAAATTAATATAAGAACAAGATGAATATTTTATGAACACATGGCCTTAAGTCTTTGAACATGTTTTTTTTATGCTTATGCAGAAATACTGGTGCTAATCATAGATTAGTTAAATTTTTCAGAAGTAAAGCAGCACACTACTTTCATTATCTACAACCGAATGGCAAGAGGAACAATAGTTGGAATAATGCAGGATAGAAACAAAGCTGAAATGTAGAAGGAAAGCTGCCCAATGTTGTAAAAATATTAAATTCACCTTTCTTTACTGTAATAGTAAATAACTAACCTAGAGTTTTAAAAAGCTTCAAAAATTTCACAGGTATTGTGCAATAGCAAGAACTATGAGATGTGTTCTGAAGTACAGGCTAGCAGTATCAAAGGGGAATATCACACTGGTGCTCCCTCCAATTTACTGTCCTAGGATCTTGCACAAACACATGACATGATAAATACACAGAAATTATTCTGTGTTTAGCCAGAACAGTAGCATGACCTACTGAAAATTCAATACATTGTGAGTACTAATGCAAAATAAGCCTTCTGGCAGTATAAAAAGTTTTCCGTAGACGCCAAAAAGAATTTAAAAGTATTTTGATTTAATTGTACATCCACATGGTCAGCTGAAAATAGTAGTTCTCTATGCAGTCCAAGTTGACAGCATGCAGCACAAGCTTTCTTGATATTCCTTCCAGAATATATTACAAATAATATGAGAAAACCAAATGGTGGGGAAACAAGTTTTACATTAATTTCTTTATTGACACAAGATAGAATAAACCAATATAATTTTCTAGACACTTAAAAACATATCTAGAATTACTTTATCATCCACAGAATTGAAAATGGCATTTTTTCTTTTCATAGATTTTGAATACAGCAGTCAGCATTCAGAACTATAGGAAAAATATCACTTACTAGTTCTTGAAAATTATTCTGTATGTGTAGTTGTGCATGAGACATAATTTTTTTCTCTTTCCTTCTGCCTAAAAATAAGAAAAAGACTGATGCAAAACAGAAGTTAGAAGAAAAAGTGCAACTTTACGTTTTTGGTATCGTTGGAAGTTTTAGAAGCATGCTTTATGTGTGATAAAAATTATGTTTTATAGAAAAGACAGGAAGGAGAGGATGAGCCAAATAGCACTATAATGTGGAGAGAGAATAAAAACAATACAGCAAGATAAAAGGAAATGAGCAAGGGGATAAAAGGAAACAGCAGGGGAAAATAATGAGCCAGAACAAAAGCCCCACCACTAACAGAGTTTGCAAATATTTCCAACAGCAAGAGAAATTTGCAGACATGGAAATAAGAGAAAGGAAAACGGAAAAATATGTTGTTTAGGAATGGCATCAGCCACCTAATTTCTTCTCACACTGAATAAACACACAACTGAAGTGACAGTGAATTGTGCACATATGTTTTTTCAGTGAACTACTGAAAATTACCTGGTAACAAGCACCAAACTTGAATGCTGGTTTTATGATCAGTATAGATCATGAACAGCACATAAATTAAACTAATGTCATAAACAAGAATAATCAGACTAAATCTAAATGAGAACATATTCCTTTAAGGATGCTGTGAAAACAAGAGAATCACAAAGGTAATAGACTCAGAAAAATAGGACTACTGGCAATTATCAGTCTTCACATTTGTGAAAACCCCTAATCCTATTTGGTAAACTGGCTAGTTTACTATTAATGTTCCTTTATACTGTTTTTGTTTGTCTGCTTTGGTTTTGTTTTCTTCTTCAGAAGACAGATCTATTGGTCTCCATGGATATTTGTTGCAAGGGGAAATATTAAAAAAAATAAGGAAAATACAGCATGAATGGTGGTAGACTGACGGATTCGTAACAGGTTTTGTTATCCTCCTTGTCCTCACTAGCTTTGCTCGTATTTTCTCTTTCACACTGCTTGTTCATGTTATTTCATCAGTCAGATCACTCAATTTGCATCTAGGAGTTCCAAAAGAATGAAATTTTGAAAGGTTTTCTCATTTAAATTACTGCTGAGTTCGTACATGTACTGTTTTAAAAAGACTGGAAAATTTACTTCTGTACCAAAACAAAAGCAAGTATAAGCAATGTATGTACACACATTTTATTCAACTTGGTTTAAGAGACTATTATTATGTTGCCAAATAGTTTATTCCCACATATTAAACTGCCAGTGTTTGATAAATACTTGTGAAATGGTTATCATAGAATTTGTGGCTCAGATTTGCCTGGCAAACTCCTTCCTGATTTGGCATCAAGCTTGCACACCACCCTCAAGCGCTGTACATATTTAACAAAAAATGTGATGAAGAATCACAACATATACATGACCACTAATAAAAATATGGTACATCACTAGGTCAAAGGTATTTCCAAAATGGTAACAGAGAATAAACCACTATTCCACCACCATTAAAAGGATACTATTGCCTTCTCTAAAAAATATGACCTTTAACTTGGCCTTATTGACATAAAATTTGACTGCTAGATTATTTTGAATGAGAACACAGAAGACTGTATCCCAACAAGACATGGAACAAGTACTGGTTTCTCCATTTTTTTTTTTTTTTTAATTAAGGTTCTCACTGACATCAAAGGTCATTTTCTCCCAGATAAACTGAATGCAGTCCCAGCTACACTTACATGACTTCTAACACAAACATTTGTTCTAATGCCATACTACCAGAAATAACTCTATTATTAATTCAATTTCACACAGTATCCCAATCAATTTATTGATTTTTTTTTTTTCCAGGCCAGCCTTGGAAGTAAAATTCCATGTTTCTGTGTAATTAATGCAGACTCTAATTGTTCTAAGAACATAATTAAACAGCAGTGATGCTATTTGCAATTATTTTTTTTTTTTCTGAGGCTTGGACTGCCTACATGACACAGTTCCTGCAGTGAAAAAAAATGTCTCTTGGCCTGGGGCACCAATGGAAGTTGATGCATGAATTCACAATAGTCCTCACCAACACCACCAATCTTAGTGTATCCAGGTACTTTGGAACAGAAGTTCTGCTCTAGCACTAGTTTCTGAATGTTTTATGGACCTAAACTCACACTTTTAATCAACCATTTTATAACACTCATCTCTCATACATTGACAGATCTGTAACTCCATGGAAGCATTTTCCTAACATAAAGAAACAATTATAAGATTATTAACGTTCATCCCATTCAGGTCAGCTGTGGGGTTATGCTTTGCTTTGGTTTGCTTTTTGCAATGAGTTCATGTGGCAAGGTGTTGGCAGCAGGAGGGCTGCAGGGTGGCCTCTGTGAGAAAAGATGATGGGCTGCCCTGTGCCAGACACAAATGCTTCCAGGCAGCTCTGAAAGGGTCCCACACAAATGACATAGTGAGCACCAGTAAAGCTGGTGGCAGCTCTGTGAAAACATTTAAGAAGGGGCAAAACAACAGGGAGCAGAGGGGCAAAGGGAAAAAAGGTGAGAAAAAGCTCTGTGAACATCAAAGTCAATGAAGAATGAAGAGGAGGTGCACCAGGCACCAGAGAAGCCAATCACACTGTGGCCTGTGGAGAGCACTGCACTGGAGCATATGGATATACCCTGAAGAAACTGCAGCCCACACTGGAGCAACTCCTGAAGCACAGTAAGACCCTCAGTTCCAGATTCCAATTAAAAACCATTAAAAAACTGACACAACCTCTTAGTCCTGCCTTGAGTTCATTGGTATGCTCTTGTAAATTCCAGAGTCCCATAAGTAACCTTACCTGTGGCTTCAGCTCATATTATATTTAGATTTGCACTCACAGAGCTTCTTACATAGGAAAAATGGGCTCACTTCTGTCCAGTTACCACAATGATTAAAGTTAACTGGATTTATCTTGCTATACATATATATGTATGAACCAGCTTTAGACAAGCAACTAGTGTGCTTAGCTATTCTCTAATGAGCAACTTTCAGTGTCAGGGGACAGCTCCACAAGCCTTCAAAAAACCCCCTGTGACAATGGGAGTATAAGCAGATACATGAAAATGTCTGAAAAGCCAACTGTTCATCATTAGTCTCAGCATTTTTTATCATGTTCTACTATTACTTAAGTTTTTTCAGGGTGCCTGGATGATTGCAAAACACATAGAATCTCAAAAGCTGACTTCACTAGAGCCAGACAGAATCACTTAACTGGTCCATTTACAAAGTTTCGCTCAAACCAGTGAAACTTCTTCTTCATGTTGTCTTTATTTCTGTAATAGCTGAAATTTGGCAATATCTTAGGGGTTCTCTTTTTTCTCTTGATTCATAACCTGAAATGAATCCAGTAGCAGATTTATCTCCACATTAATTTTTTTTCCTGAATCATTTAACAGACTGGAAGATGAAATATAGATGCGCACACATACACAAACATATAGTCACATGGACTTTTTAATACTTTCACATTGGAAATCTCATGTCTTTGATGTGTGCACTTGAAAGTGTTTCATATATTTAAGATATGATGATCCTACTGCCTCCATCATCTACTCCTCTCGTGCAGTTGTTCTTTCCCTTTTCTGTGCTTAAAACATAGTATTATGTCAGTGTAAGTGTTGGCATTTCTCTCCAAATATGCCACAGTATGGATGCACCATTACACAATACAGATCAAGCTCCTCTACTTTAGTATCAAATACAAAACTACCACTTAATTTTATCATTAAAGTTATCATTAACAGCACCAGCAAGCTTTTCCTGGGTGTTTTTTAGATGAATAAAAGTCTCCCTGAAAGTAATGAAGCTGGTACTGAATATAAAGTTGTAATATGATATCTAATTCATGCACTTTCATCTTCAGCATGATTTCATACATGTACACACAAAAATAAAACTTTGCAAGGTTTTTTTACAATGTGTTTGCTAGTAACCAAACAGAATGTTTTTTTTCTTTTCCTTTTATTGCTGGTATCCAGTAGATTCTGTTTAATGCTTTTTTGTACACTACAAAAGAAACATATTACTCTTCCCAAAATCTCATTTATAATCCTTTCCCTTCATGGTCCTTCTTCCTGTTTTATCATTAATGTTAATATTCTGTTGACTCTTAAAAAGTAGAAGCTTCCATTACTAAAAATGAATAAATGAATACTAAAAGAGCACTGTATTGAAATGAAGGATGAGTACACAGCCTTAATATAGTTCTCACTGCACTTCAGTTGAGAAAGTACTAGTAATAGGTCATGGATAGAAATGGCACTTTCTGTTTCTACTATTAGTAAAAAACAGATCACATATCATATGCTGGCTTTATCCTCCTAAGTTTTTACACTTCCATAGAAGTCTAAAGCATAGTGTACTGTTTGAACTGTTATCTAAGAGACCAAATACTGTAAATATACCTAAAAAGCCCTGGTTAACGCTGAGTAAACTCACCTCCACAAGATAAGCCACTGATTCCTATCTACTTAAGAAGAACAAAATATCCAGCCCTTTCACCATGCACACTGTACCTGTGCCCACAAACAGCCTCCATGATTATGCTACAAATTACTTCTAAACATTTTAAGCTATAGGAATTCTTTATTGTCCTGAATGCATATTGAGGTATAGCAGAATACTTTCTATGCCAGCATTCACACTGTTATGTGTTTTCATACTGAAATAGCTTCAGAAGATTAATTTAAAAAATAATAATAATAAAATAAAAAAAAAAAACCAACAAAAAAACCCAACAAAAACACTAACTGAAAAAAAATCTCCCTTCAATTCAAGCAGGATGTAACCTTTCTACCTTTCTATCCTATCCCAGGATTTTTGAGATTTGTCTGTCTTTCTGACTGCTCTTAAAATCACTCTTGTTCCTTCTCAGCTTCTCAACATTCATCACAGAATACTTGCTCTAGCGGTATTGCTTTTGCATCTTTGTTACTTTTCAGTCCAGTGACAACTCCTCCTTTCCACCCTCCTGCGCTGTGTGAAACAGCCTTGTACTCGCACGTTCACAAGTCCCTGGAGGAAAGCGCTGAAAGGAAACTCAGGTTATCTGATCCTAATTGAAAAGCATCAAATGGAGAAAAACAATGTGTTATGCTAGTTAGAATAACAAACCTCTGCACTTGTTAAATGCCAATGCTGAGAATGAGAACAAAGCATTTTGCCAATACAGTTTTAGCATTGTATCTCTGTTAACACGGTGTTGCTATTGCTTGGAATTAGACATGGGCTTTGGATCAAACTAACAACATGGGCATCAAGATTTGTTTTTGCCTGGCCTGCCTGGATATTGACAGAATATTTTATTTCTGGATATTTACAGGATAATTTACTTATGGTCTAAAGGGCAGTTATCTAATGACCAGGTTACTATCACCTTTTTTGCACCAGCTGTCCAGGTTTTTATAGCTGTGTGGTGTAACACCTTGGATAGGGCTTACATGGCAAGGTTTTGGTAGCAGGCACAGATGGCTTTGTCAGCTAGATGTTTGTATCTTACAGATACCAGTAACAAGCACTTACTCTGTAAATGATCTTCCAATAACAAGCACTCTGACTAATTATAGGCATTGGATGACACCAGAGGCTCCAGGACTATGAATTTACTCCCCATGAAAGGAAAGAAATCTTTGGAGCATAGTAAAACCACTTGTAAGGATAACAGAAATACAGATAAACTTGAAATCAGTGATAAAAGAGCAAGTCATACAATATGTTAACAAGCAGAGAGACACTATCTGGATTCCAGAATGAGGAGAAAGAAATCAGCATTATGATCAGACTCCTTCCATGGAGTCATGATAGCAGATTTACTGTAACGCTCCCACTCCCACGGCTGACCAGAAGACAATGGACTCCAGGTCACAAGAGTCTGTGCAAGAATGAGCAATACATCAAAGTAAGAGACAGGTACTAGGAACATTATGTACATTTCATTTTTGACTGTTTCAACTAGATGTGCTAGTACCACTCTCTACTGCAGTATTAGGATTTTTTTAAAAAAATCTTTCATCAGAAGGTTAAGACTTAAATTAAACTAGCATTAAGATCTTGCTTATGCATATAAAGTGTAGATTGTGTCTCCCTGAAGTCTGAATAGTTCTTGTTAATCATGATGTTTTTCCAGATCATTCAAATGCTGTGTGAGCAAAACACCAAACCTGAGTAATTTTTTATTGGTTCACACTATTTTCTAAAGTTAGAGGAAAATGAAAGATACTACAAAGTGAAAGATATTACAAAAAAAGTATTGGAAAATGTGGATAATTTCATGGGGCAGTTGAAATCCCAACTCTTGTCCTCTTTAACCCCCAAGTCAAAGAACTGTATTCAGTTTTGCACCAAAATTATGACTGCTTGCAACACCACTAAAAAAATTTAAAGTATTCTTTCACAGACTCAGGAGGAACAAGTTAAAAGGATGTTTATTTAGGAAGTGAAACTAGTTTTCTTCTCAGTGGAATCCTGAAAACAATTTTCTTCTTCTCTTTTTCTTTTTTCACTGACTTACATGTTTTTTCACAACCCTCTCCATTATGAATACACATTTCTTTAAGTAAAATACAGATCTCCGTGCCAAAAGCATCACAATGAAAAACGTTCTCTTTACCCTCTTTCAGAGAGCAGTATCTAACAAGGACTGAAAATATTACCATAATAAAGATAGTGATGAAAAAAGGAAACACAACAGAGCAAAAGGTAGACATTTCTATGCTTATCAATGATTACAGAAAGGATTTTCTAGACCAATGAAGGGGAGGAAGCATAATAACAGGTGAAGTTCAGAGAGAAAATACGCACATGTCCATTTCCACTATTTCTTTAAATTATGTATTTGCTACTTAATTGGTTTTACAAGATACTTCCAAAAAATACAGTAAGAACTATGCAACTATAGCTGGTAAGAAGTTTCAGGCAGCGTGACCGAAAGGGCAAGAGAGGATGCTCAAAATGACTGTTATGATCAAAAAGAAAAGATGATATAAGACTGATAAACACCATGTTAGGTAGTAGAGAATCAGCCAGCATAATGCAACATTACCTGTGAAAAAGGTTCATTCATTTTAAAGACTTGCATGAATATTTAGCTGAATGCTTTTAGCTTCAGTTCAGCTCCATTTAAGAGTAACTGGTGAAACATTATTTTTAAATGAGTGCAGTAAGTCCTTTGTTTGAAATTAAAGACACAGGTGCTAAGCAGTTGCTCCAGTTGAGTAACTCTTCTTACTACATACTATGAGGCCTGATAGAAACGGTATAATAGTAAGATTCAAGTATTGTCACTTTTTACTAGGAAGTATTAGCAGGAAAGGTTAAAGAATACTGCGGGCACGAGCGTCTTCTTATCTTACCTGATAAGGGTGAGTATAGGGCACATCCTCAAGTGAATGAAGTGATTCCTGGGTAAGGTCACACTGAAGCAACTAACAGTGGTGATAGGGTTTGTGATGAACTTCATTGTCTGCTCCTGGTTTCTTGCTTAATAAAGCCATAAACTAGAAATTACCCTTCCTCACCCCACCCACTCTGGACAACAACTACTATCCACTCAGGTACCCACTCACAGTCATGTACAGCAAACACAGTATTTACTTTGCTCACATTGATGCTGTCTTACAAATGTCTCTTAGAAGCTGCAGGAAAATTAGACAGAAAGAAAAGCTATGATTCTAATGGATTAAAAAATCAGAGTGAATGTTTTTATGATCAGGTCTCCTATTTCCTGGGATAGAGCTGAGTAAATTCTGGCCTTGTAAAAGCTTACCCTACAGAAATAACTCTAGAGTCCCATATAAGAATTATGTACATCATTATAAACATTCACCAGACAGACCACATACTGCAAGGTCCTGACCCTATGTTCACAATTGGCGCAAAAGTATTACTACTGGAAGAGAAAAAAAATAGCTGTTTTAAAAAATAATGACTTCCTCAGGTTTCCAGATGTTGGAGATGTATTTTTCTATCTCTGAGACAAGCACCACTGAAGGATTTTCTTATTTGCAGTGAATCACCAATGGATGACTAAGTGCACAAAATGGTACGAATAATTTTTATTTCAAATAATAACTTTGTGATAGCTTACTAATAATTTATTCATAGATACATGTAATAATGAAGATATTGCCAAAAAAAGTTATGTTTGATTGTTCATAATACAAGTATTATGGTAAGTAGTAGAATTTTGCCAGCAATGGTGACTTGCAGATGATTTCACATACAGCAGTGTTTAATTAAATCCGTAAGTGCAGTGTCCAGATGTTGTTTTTTAATTTAATAACGATGGAACCAATGAGATGCTGATAGGTTTGTAAACTAAGCCTTCAGAACATGGAGAGTTCCACAGGGCCTTTAAAAACAAACAAACAAAACAAACAAAACAAAAAAAAAGAAAAGAAACAAGAAATGAAATCATAGCGATGCATGGGTTTGATGGCAACACAAAGTTAAATGAAAAATGATAGTTTCTGCTGTATGCAGTCATGCAGGCAGCATGTAATAATAATGCTTCTTTCACACTAATGATCAATATAACAATTAATTGACAAGGCAGACAAAACCAGAAACATGACTCCTCAGCTTATGCATGACACAGTTCTAGTTAGAAAACAGCTGTGAACAACACATGCCACGTTTTAACTGGAAAAAGGTCACCAGAGCGAGCTAAGTCTATGCTAATAGAGGAAATCTACATGCAACATGCACATGACATAAAACATTAACACATGATGATGAAACTGTGTAAGTAGATCATTCTGTATTATAAAACGCCCACTCTAAATGTACTAATATAAAGAATCCCATACATGTTGCTTATAATGAAGTAGTTATCCATATCTCATTGCTCAATTTTGCTTGTTGATCTTTTCTTTAAGGTGAAACAAAATTTTTCTCATTTTTAAAGAAAATATACTCAAAGGCTATTGTAAAATGTTGCTGCTTTTTTTAATTTTTGATTGTTATTGAGTGCACTTGACTAAATTCCCAGTTCATTCTTTTTAACAATATTCAAAAGCCTTCATTGCTGATATTTTCTGGCCTTACAAGTTGGACACTGCTAGTATTGAGCATAATTCATGAGTCAGCAAGGTATAACCTCATGGAACAAGGATGGCTTTTTAATGTCAGTCAAATGAAAACTATTGAAACATCTTATTTGTCATTTTCCTACTTCTTTCTATCCTTATTGTAACAGGTCAGAGTGGATGTAGTAAGACCATTAATTCTAGGTATAACTCTAAAAACAATGTAACTATAACATACTGAAAATATACTACTGCAATAAAGTTTTGATAAGATATACTACTAAGTATAGCACAGAAAATAAAGTAAACTAAGAAATTAGACAAAATGTCTAGATGGGCATACTTCAGTGAAAAAGTAAACTTCTGGAAAACTCTGAGGGGGAGATAGTGATGGAGCTAAAGCAGAAAATGTGGGAAAAACTCTGTCTTTAAAAAAAAAACAAAACAACAAAAAAACCCAAAACAAAACAAAACAAAAAAAAAAAACAAAAAAAAACCAAACCAACCCAAACAAACCCCCACAAACAAAACAAAAAGAAAACACCAAAACCAAACTTCTAGGAATAGCTAAACACTCTTTGTTTCTTCCCTCTCTTCTCCCCCCCACCCAAGATATCTAAGAAAAAGTTACTGACATTTTGTCAATATTCCTAAATAGTTCATATTTTACTGCCCTTTAAAAGCAAGATAGCAGCAGCAAAACTACAAAGAGTTCATGACAGAAAAATGTAGAATAAGTATAAAGATGAAAAACTTAATGGGCAAGAAAAACACTGTGTTGTTATTAAAGAGCATATTACAGGAAAACAGTGTTTTAAAAATACAGAGACAACAATATTATATAAAGTCTGGGTCTACAAAGAAATTCAGTTATTACATCATCAAGCCCCACATTATTACAAATATTCAAGAGCATGTAGTTTACTTATGCAAGCAGCTTAGAAACCAACTTGCATGCCACAAATCAAAACTGAAGATCATTAATACCAACTACACACCACACAGAACGCAAATTTTATTGTTCTTTATTTCCAGAGATGGCAAAATGAAATGCATAACACTTTGCTGATAATCATCCATAGAATTAAGGTAGTGAGTAGAAACCTGTCTTTTCCGTATGGCAATCCTCAGTATCTGTCCCAGAACCCAGTTACTTTCCATGTTTTTGTGAAAACCTGTATCACTTTTTGTATAGCACCACAGGCACCAAACCCTCAGCATACACATCCTCTGGCAGTTCAGCACCAATAACTTGAACTGTTTATCCCAATCATGAGCAAGTCTAACAATTACTTCAACTTCATGACTTTCTGGTTAAATGGAATTCAAACACCAAGTGAGTAGGGATTTGATGGTGAAGCAGTTGTTAGGCCAGGGTTGGTGAAAGGCAATCATTAAAACCCAAAAAAATTTCAGCATAAGATTTCTCTACTAATGGATGAAAACTTTGGACAATTTGCACACGTAGGACACCCTAAAACACATGTAGATTTTGAAATTGTATACTAAAAAAAGAGAATTGGACATGAGGAGACAATTGGTAGAGCAAGTTGCAGGAAAGGATGTAGCATGTCAGGAGCAACTTTTGAATATACAGATATGAATAGGTGCACAGACATACAAACCAAAGCAAATACTGAAATGGTTAAGGGTTTGATTTCTAAAGATACTTCTAAAAAAATAATTTAACATTAGAGAAAGTTATATTATGCACAAATTTGCATTATTACATTATTTCACTATATACATTAGAAAACTGAGAGAAAATAAGAAGTAAATGAAGAAAAATAATCTAATGGTAAGATACAATAGCAGATGGACATCAGTCTCCAAGGTGAGTAGGACAGGAGGCAGAAGCAGGATATGTTTTCTGGTTTAAGTGGCAAAATACAACTCACTTCACACTGTAACCAACCATGCAATACTGTGGGCAGGAATGTATTTAGATTAAACCAGAAAGTTCAAGAAGTTCAAGTACTCCAGTATTCTGTTTCCCTGCCTTCCTAAAGTAGAGGACACAATGCAATACAGTCCCTTCACAGCATCCATATGCTATGCTGCTGGCTGCTAAGAAGGATAAAGAGCAGAGAAGGGAGGTGGAGGGGAACAGTTAGAGCATCTACCTCCATGTCTTCCACTCCCTCCCAGTGAAACTCAAAGGCTCTGCAAAAAGCAGTACCCAGGTTTTGAGAGGGTAAGGGAGGCATGATATCTAAGGTAATGCACAACAAGCTACAAAACAATTACCATGAAATATGTATCAGTATGGATTTTAATATTCCATGATGGGATACAGGTGATAAAAGTCAGTGCCTTCTGGTATATAACAAAGCACTGTTATAAATGCAGTGCTGGTGATCACCAAGTAAAGGTAATTTTTATCTATAGCAATGCAAATCAAACTGCAGCAGACTGAGAGCAATGCCACCCACATTTGTTGTCTGTGACTTTAAAAGCATCACAGAAAATGTAAGGACTACTACATCAGAAAGAATTCTCATTAAACGGGGAATGAGTTTAGAACCAGTCCAAAACCTGTTTACATCATCTTTACTCTCAATGTGAAAGACAAAGAACAAACCGAATAGCACCTCTCAGATGTGAAACCTATAGTATCAGCACAAGGCAAACACAGAAAAGACACTGCAGAAATCATGTCAGATCTTAGGAATTCCTCCTCTCTGGAAAATAAAATTAAGTACAAACTTTTTTTTATTCAAAGACTGACAAAGTGGTGCTGAGTTAGACTTCTTTTGGTGGCAGAAACAAGAACTGTACTGTGATTGTTTAATGTTGCCTTTGAGACCTTTTAATGAAAACTTATTAGCAGTGGCACATGCTGCAGAGTGTTTGTGTGATGTCTGCATGATACCACCTCTTTAGCTAGCAGAGATTATTAGCATTGTATCCCTTAAAATTATCGTGTAATCAGTCCCCACATTAGTTGACTATCTATTCATCTCCCAGTCCATTTTAGCAAGCTGATCAACACAGAAGACATTATTCCTTGATCTCTCAATAAAATAAGACTTTGCAAGCACAGGAAGGTGAAGGAGGTTAAACTGTCATTGATTTTTGATGACACATTAATAATTTATTATTTAGCAGCCTCGACATCAATCTGTTGCACACACGGCTCTTTATGCAGGACTCCCAACATGATCCTCAGTACATGTATTGGAAATCAGAGTAAATTTAGGACTGTCATAAGATGAAGATCCCTTGACATTCTGCAGTGGAAAACAACTACCCTTCTAAGAAACCCTGATTACTTTCTAACTTCTTCCCTTGAATACATATGGTAGTTGGGTTGATATTTTACTTTCCATTTACTCAAGTAGCAAAGCGGTCATGTTAATCACTTAAGGACACTGTAGCATTTCTCATCATGGAAGACCTCTTTCATCCCTATCAACAGTTGTTTTAAACTATGCTTTAATTCCTTAATTATGTTTCTTATTAGATCATTTTCATACAGAAAAGGCATTAAACAGTATGCTTGCCAGTTCAAACAGTTCTTTATGAGAAACATTATCTTTACTGCTACAGACTTTATCTTCCAGTTGCTTACTAATACAATACTCTAAAGCAATTTCAGTTGAAAAATCTTAGTGTGCTGTATTGGAAAAAAACAGAGAAATCTACCAGAAATATTATGCAACATTATAAAGGAGATTGCATGATCCAAACTTTACTGATCATCTTGATTGCCAGAATCTGCCTGTAATTATGTTATAGCTTCATACATAAAATGTGATACATTAAATTCCATTCTGGTAACATCTCAAATGCCCAAAACATTCATTCAATACTGTGTAAGTTTTTTCAGAGCAGCTCCACAGAAATGAGAACACCACAACACTGCAATCGCTCCTTCTTCACCAATTCCTTCCTAAATATAGACTAGCCTCCAGCTTTATTTCATTACTGTACACCCTATGGACAAAAGGATTAATTCCTCATCTAAGTCAAGTCAGAACTTCCATTTACTTTTAATGACACATCTAAATGAATTCCAAGGCTAAAGAATGATCTCTTAACTACTGGAGACATTGTCCAGAAGTCAATAAAAACCCTGAGCATTGCCTTATTTTAGGGCTAATCTGTCTCCATTTTTTGCAGTGCAAAGTAGGCACCTTTTAAGATTATACAGTAAACCAAAATTAATATGAGAATATAAAACAAACCATTCACAGGGGCACCATCTTAAGTGTTTCTGAAATATTGCACAGGAAGTGTGCATCAACATTTGTACAACATTCATGAAATAATGCCATACAAATTCCTGACTATTAACTTATAAAGCTGAATTAAGGAAAAGTAAAAACAGAGGTTTTTTTGTTTTTTTGTTTTTTTGTTTTTTTTTTTTTAGTTTATTTGGGGTTGTTGGGTTTTCTTTTAATTAAAGCAGCAAATCTGTAATGAGGATGAAATGGACTTAAATTTTTTGCTTACCTTTTAAACTAGATCTTCAGTATTCAATGCATACTCTTCCTGAAATGTGTGACTAATGGTGTGAAAAGTTTATCTTGTTTTCTCTGATCTGTTCTATGTTTTTCCATTGAATCTAATTTCACAATAGGACAATACTCTTGTAGTTATACACAGTTGCTGACATCCTGAATAAAATGATGTACAGATACTACCTGCCACAGTTAAAACTTGCTCTTTAAAATCTCACATAAAAGCAAAGCACACAAATGTAATTGGCACTTACTATCAACAGAAACAAAGTTGAACCAATCATTAACAGCTACTCTTTGAAAAAAAGCTGCACAATCTAACAAATAAAAGAGCAAAAATTTTTAAATATTACAAGAAGTGTTTACACTATTTATTTGCACATCCTTCTTCAATCAATTGCCTATGTGGTGATCATAGCGGGCTTGTCTTATTCCTGTATATTGATTCAAATTTATCTGCAATCAATTCCTTGAAATGGAATTTTCACAAGTACTCTGTACCAGATAAATACAGGTGAGTTGTTGTTCCACAGACAAACATTCCACACTTCCTTTTGTTCTTTCATTGCAACAGCCTATATAAAAAAATATATTACTGCAACGATGACAAGGTAGAGGCATTTTACCAGGGAAATTTGAAAAACATGTTCCACTAGTGTTGAAGAGAATGCTGCTAAAGAAAAGGATATATTTGACTTACTGTTATTATGTTTAATACTCAGATCTCAGCAAGAAAACTGTACCTGTTTGGGGGAGTGGGTTCAAATATTACTTTTTATTTTACTGATAGAAGACCTATTCACTCAAACTCCAAGGGAACACAGACTGGAAAAAGGGGAAAATGATACAATCTGGTAACAGCATGAATACGACATATTTGACCTGGGAGAAAACAGCCAAATCTGTAAGCCACATCTGCTAAAGACAAAACAAAACCAACCAAACCAACACAAAAAACCCCCAAACCTTACATACTGCTTGTTGCCAATTTTAGTGAAAGACTTCCTTCACATCTAAGATGTAAAAAAGTAGCTGTTGAGGATAATTAGTCACAGAAGAAATGGATATAGTATTGCAACATATAAAAATGTTTTTAATTATTTTGAATGTTATGAAATTTTCACCTGTAATATATACACACCTCAGAATTTCAGTAAATTCCACCAGATGCTATTTCACAGACGCAGTAGAACGTAAGGGTTCATATTCCGCAAACCACAAAAAAGAAAGTACTGCAGATAGGTACATTGATAAATAAGTACTGACTAAATAATGACTGCCCTAAATAAGAAAATACTCAAAAGAAATAAAACACCTAACAAACCCCAAGTGTTCCTGTTTGAAGTATTTCACTTAAAAAGAAATGTTAGTACTACTGGCTTGAATCAGTTGAAAAGACAGTCTGAGGAAAAAAAGTGAAGTCTAGTTTGGTTCAAAAGCTTTTCAGATTAAGACATGAAATTTTTATGTTTCTCTCTTCAGAAGACTATCCAAAGACTCAGAAGACACAACTTTAATGCTCCACTGATACAAAACATACCAGAAGAAAGGTTTCAAAGTCTGCTTTAATTCCATCATTATTTTCATAAGTTTGAATCGGTATGTTGATATATACCAAGGCACAACCACAGCCTTATTTTGCAGAACAGTTTTTGCTAAGAATTCCTGTTCGACTTTGCCCAAATCACAGAACCGAACTGTGCTAAATATTCCACATAGTGACATTCTTAACCAAAGATTATTCAAGGAGCCCATGTAAACAAGTCAATCTTTCACACATATTCGAGCAATGTCCCACAGACAGAATACTTGCAGTTAGAAAACTGAGGGGGAAAAATATTTCTACAATTAAGGAATCTTCCTTCATTATGTTCTTGCATGAGGATACATACTATCAACTCACGTTCTAGGAGAAATTCTGATAGATGCTCTTCAGAAAACAGAATTTTAACACCATTTGGCAAAACTGTACTTATTCCATTATCTTCCAAAATTCAAATCTTGTTTGGACAGCATATGACGATTACAAACATATTAACCTAATTGAAGTGTCAGTAAGTGTGCAAATGAACACTGAAAAAAACCCATGACAATCCACTAATACATACCACCCACATTCATTCGTGCTAATTCTCAGTTCTTTGTAAAGCCTAAAATTAGCAGGGCATTGGCATGATGGCATGTAGTTGTAATTATCTTCTCATGTTTCCAAACGTATTTTTATATCACCAGATCAATGCATGGACACAACAGCAGCAGAAGCAAACCAGCTGACAGAAGGCTGAACACACACAAAGACAATAAAAAGTACTGTTTGATACAGCTACTTACATCATGGCCTACTAGTTCTGTCTGTGTGGATTTATCTGCTTGGGCAGCAAGAGCCTTCTGAAAGCACTGAGCCTTTTCCTGTAAAACAAAATAACATTGCATAGGTGAGCTGTGTTTTTCCTGGGCTTTGCAGCTACAAATATCCAGATAAATTCAGAAGTCATGCATGGACAGCTGTTAAGAAATAGATTTATTATGGCAGTACTCTCACCAGGAGGTTTATTTCCTTACTGTAATATCGTTTTATAAATTTATCTTTCTCTTAAACAGAGGGTACTCTCAGACAGTTTAATTATGTGGTACAGCTGGGCCCACAAGACGGATGTCACTGAAGCATGATACAGAGCACAGCAAACACCAGCACTCCTCCAACAGCAAAGAAAAACCCTTAGTTTTGAATGTTAAAAAATATGAAACCTTTACTGCAGATCACAACACTGAGACTACTTCCCTCACCCCTGATGCCAACACAGACTGAATATGACACTAGCAAAGCTTAAACATTTCTTGGGTATCGTACCAGTTTCTGCTTTTCCCACCCTTGTCCCTCTGTACCTCAACCATTTTTGGAAGTGTGGCATGAAATCTCTGGGACAGGTTTGGGCAACAATATCTGGCTGCTTTGACACAATTATGCTTTGCCAAAAAAAAAAAAAAAGAAAAGGATTTTAATACCTCATTCAAAACTCACACTAAGAAAAAACGTTGATCCTCATCAAGCCCTTACGTATACTATTTGAGATTCAAGGAGGAAGTATATGATGAAACAACTAAATATGTGAGGCAAGGCAGGAAAAGGCACATGGGAAGGGAATGAAAACACAAAGTCCTTTACTGTACTGATTTATGTTTTACTACCTATGATACAGTTTTATTTTTCAGCTGTATCCATACAAAATACTTGCCTTGGACTCAAATTCCTCAAGATCTACAAGAGAATATTTCAGTGCTACTGACAGATAAACCAAAATTTTGTAAAACTGAATTTCAAGGTAATTGACTCTCAAGTTACTGTTTCAAGGCAAGATATGCACATCCACTATATTAAGCAAACAACAGGAACAAGTCTACACCTAAGTGACCCTTATCTCCAATATCTCAACTCTTCAAAAAAGGGGTGGGGGACAACACAATTCAGACTGATATGTTCACTTCTATGAGACATTTGTGCCCAAAATTGCTGATGTAATTACAGAGTTAAAACTGAATTCATAGAAAAGGTAACCACAGTTCTGACAGAAAAGCTTCATCTTCTCAAGTTTGAATTTACTAGTCCACTGCCCACTGCATTTTTACATGTTTAAAAACCAGATATTACATATTTACTCTCTTAATCACATTTTACTGCTCAGAAACTCCATTAATTTCCTAGTCACAAACACAGATACTTACAGATACTGGATGTTCAAGTAACATTATGATTGGACCAATACCAGTATTAAACTGTATATCTGATCAAATATAACATTTATATTCTTACTCTGTGGATTCACAGATATACATTTTGAAGAAACGGTGAAAAAAAAAAAAAAAAAAAAACAAACAGAGGGAGTCAAAACATTCATTAAGGCAAACAATTAATTGGGGGAAACTAGAACGGCTGGAATAACACAATCCACTTCTTTCTGTGGGCTGCTCATGTAACTACATATATGCAGTGAGATCGATTTTTTAATAAATCCAAGTTCTGATCCCACATTAACATGCCAGTCCTTTTTATTTACTTTTTAGTAAGCTAACTAATACAAATGGGAAAGACTGAAAATGTCCAGGTGCCCAGATACTGAAAAAGAATATTTGGAGGTAAAAATCTCTTCCCTTTTCTTAATTATAGCAAAATGGAAAACAAAAGATCTTTACAAGCCTGGTAGCACACTTTAACATTAATTCATAACAAAGAAGTAAGTTACCTGGAAATACAATTCCCACATCAACCTTCTATTGCCTTCATATCATTACTCCTGGAGACAGTTACTATTACAAAGTAACATTTTTAAAGCAATTTTTCAAGGTTTTTGATGTCCTGAAACTTCATTGAGACCTTCTTGCCATTTAAAGCACCAAAGTTGCCTTCTTCCAGAGGCTTCCTAGTGAACTTGAATAATTAGTGACTTTTCCCATATGTGACTTAGTCTTCATACCACTAACTGCACATGCTGCCCCCTATCATCTTCTCCCCAACCACCAAAAATTTAGAACAGCTTTTTCATAGGTCTGTTACCAAGTAAGGATTTTGATAAAGTCAAAACACAATACAAGGTGCTTCCTTAATGCCCTCATTTTTATTGTGAGATTTCACAGAATCACAGTTCAGTTGTCCCATCTTCCCATTTTCTGCCCTTTCTCTGTGTGTATCTGAGTCAGCTCCACCTACTTGATTCGATACTATGTAGCAAATAGATTGCCAATAGAGTCTTTCTTTTCCTTTCTCTTTACAGCAAAAACAAAACAGGTACCTTTGCCTCTCTAAAGACCAAGAGGGGACCAGATAATTGATTTTAAAAATCTTTTTAGGATCAGCCAAAGTACTTCTATGTGACTTTTTAAGATAGAGAATAAATGAACATCTTTTCTTACCAGTCTGTGTGTTGTTATTCCCTCTTATTAAAATAAATAGCATGAAAGTACATTTGCAGGTGACATGGATAAGAGCATGAAAAATTTTTATTCCCTGGGTTCATCCTAATTAGTGAGAAGGCAAGAAGAGCTGTTGGCAATTTTAATAGCAAAACTGCCAGTAACATTTATTGCACCCATCTCTCTCACATACACATGTATGAGCGTAGGTACGTGTTAGGGTTAGAGAGAGATAAAAACTACATGAAGGGACATTTTCTCAATCATTTGTAGTTGCTTAAATTATTGAGATTACTGACTTAAGTATTTCAACTGCCTTAGTGAAAAGCATTAGACCATGACCAATAAAGATCATATTCCTATTTCTTCATATGGCAACAAGTTCCCGTGTAGTTTATATCTCAAACTACCTCTACCATAAAAGAGTGTAATTGTTTGAATAGTATTTTATTACTATGTTTGTAATAAATCACCAAAAGGTGCTGAAATAGGAAGATAACAGACATCAGTTGATAATATGCAAGTAAAAACATTAGAGATGAAGTAGAAAAGTGAAATATAAGATAAAACAGAAAGCGAGAAAAGGACTTAGTCTTCACCACTGAAAGACAGATAGTAGAAAAGAATTGGAGCAAGTTACTACCAGGCTACTTATGTTTAAGGGTCGGTATAGGTTAATAATCCTGAAACATGATACTGGCTTTTTGAAACATTCCTTCTCCAAACAGAAGAGTATTGAGACAACTTTCATAGTTCTGACTGCAAATAGGTAGAGGTTATTTTTTGCAATTGTTCTCTTACCCAATTCCCTACCTGTGACAGCATGGTGACCACTTGTGGTGCTTTGTTTAATTGCAAATTCCATAAAGAAAATGCTTGAAAATTACCTTGAGTGGTCGTACTACCAAAGAGCAAAATTTTTTGTTTGAGATGTTTAGGAGGAATGAGAAGTCCACTGGCCACTACAGCTGTGGCTTTCATCCCTAAAGAATCTGTTTTGTCTAGCTGATAACCTATTAAAGGCTGGATTTTTTTTCTTAACAGTTCTCACCTTTATTCTTACTTAGATTAAAGAAGAACAATCTCCTAAATTAAGTTTTAGCCTTCAAATCTCTTAATACTGAAAATACTCAACCTCTCTCTCCTATAGTCTATACATATTATATTATGCACAACTTTATGAAGATAAATGTGGGTTTTTTACATTTTCTCTCAGCATATATCCAAAACAGCCTACAATTGTCATCGACACTGCAGTCAAACTTACAACTTACAAACAATTGTCTCCCTTGCTTCAGGCATTTACCCCACTGTGAATAACAACTTATGTTCACGATAGAACTGGGGGGGGAAAAGCAGTTCTTCAGAAGACTGATAAAAATGCAAAGTCTTTTAATTTTGATGTGCTTTGGGATTAAACTTAATCAACAGCAGCAGTTAGGCAGTGAGAGCAAAGGGATAACAAATAGAAAAAACCCTGCTTTCCACCATCTATTCTACCTAATTTACAGACTACAATGAGCTACAGAATTGCCTTTATGACAGCTATTTCCATAGAAATTGAGTCCCTATTGGTTTGAGTCTCAGTTTGAGAAGAAAAACATAACATATCCAGCATAGCTGTGGTACAGCTGACTCACATCACACTTGAAAATGCTTTGTGAAGCCCAGCAAGAAGCCCAGCTGTCTCTTCAGCACAGGATGAGAAAACAGCTACAGCTTGGTTCAACACATTAATGTACTAAGGTGCTCAACAGCCACAACAAATTTTGAGGCATTACTCTGCAATCACAGTGGCAAATGGGTGTGATCATTCCCAAGGAGACTAGCCCACTGATCAGGAGAAAAAAAAGGAAAAACTTGGTGGGAATGCACTCAAATACAGGATTCATTTAGGGATCTAGTTCTGTCAAATCACCGTAAACAACAAACACCAAAACAACACAGAATTTTTGTGAACATTTCATAGTTTTCACATAGAAGTCACACAAACAAAAATAGTTTACATTTTAATTATTACATTTTAAGTTCTTTGTAAAACACATGGCAAAGTGGAAATGGTAAGGATGGCACCTGGAATGAAAGACAACATACCTTCTGTTTTGATTTCAGATTTGATTGTGATCAGAATACTCACCTGTGAATCAAGGAAGGCTAAGAAAAGCCTGTCTCCAAGCAGTTTGTAATACATCAATAGTTAATTATTGCCAAGTCTAAATACATTTAATGAAAAAAAGCTCCACAGTTTCTAGAAGTACAATCACTTCATAATAGCTCTTTGAAGATCAAACATATTTAGTAAGGTTTCAAAATCTCTGACAGAGTTAGAGGTCCTGCTGTAGACATGCCAGCTCATCTTAGTCACAGCACTGCTAAGTTTTACTAGATCCTAATGAGAGGGGATTATTACTAATTTCTTTTAGTCTTGGAATCATTAGAATCTCAATTATTTTCTTAAACTTTCCATCCCTAAGCCCTGTAAGTTAAAAACTCTTCTGTTTTGCTGAGTGCTGTATGACCTTACCAATAAAAGATGGCTCCAAACTTTGATTGCACAGCCTATTTAATCAGAAACCCTATTTAATCAGAAACAGAAAACACACAAAAAGCGTATCTCCTAGTCCATCATGGCTGGGCTTCGCGAACGAAGATTTGAGAAGGGCTCTCCCCACGTTTGCTACAAGCGCGCTGGTGGCTAAAAAGGCCAATGCGCGATAGGCAAAATGTGGGTGTAGCCTTCAAGACTGCGCAGTGGATTTTTTAGGTGAGGCGCAGCGTGCGCGGGACTGGCCCCACCCTTTACTCCTGAGGTTCATCTGCCAGGGCCAAGCAAGCTTGGACGGTGACAGCGAAGTCCTCAGGACGTAGGTTTAGTTAGAGTATCCTTCTCATAGATGGATGGCCTTACAGGGCTAAGCGAGCTCCATCTGCCCGGGTTTGGAGTTAGAGTTGTCCTTCTCCTAGGATGGTTGCCCGGGGGCTTCGAGCCCATCCTGCCCGTGGACACACTTTGTCTGACCCTTCAGTTGAGACCTGACTAGCATGGGAGACCCTACCTGAGGCACAAACCACCGCCAGCATAGCTCGCAACCTCATAAGGGTACGCAAGCTTCTCCCCCACGACAAGGGGGTGTCCGTGGAGAAGATCTCCTAGTCCACTGTGCTGACAAATGTCAGAGATGGGAAAACAGTCTTAAAAATTGTATCTTCTGACTCTCATTTGCTTGACTGCATTATGTTGTATCATAAATATTGCTATTACCACTTTTGTATGTACGTATTACAAAATACGTACAGGGGCATGAGATCACTGCAGAATTTCAGGATAAGGATTTTGCAAAGATACCTGATTTTTTAAATTTCTTTTTAAAAAGCATCTTGGGAAGATACTTTAAAATACAGAATTAAACAGTGGCAGAGATCTGTTTATGCTATGTGCAAAAAACCACTCCATTGTGTTCCTTGGATGAGGAAAATTTTTTAACTACAGGTACCTTTTGATTAATCGTTTCCTGGTTTAGCTGTTGCATCAACAGAAAGTAAAAGATTACATTTTCAGGGGGTATTACAATTTATAATTTATATTTTAAAGCAATACCTGGCTATTGTTTATTTCTATCATTCACTCATTTAGTAAAGCTGAATAGCAAGTAGACATTTCCTTACTGATTACATTTCCCATGGCTACTTTTAGACATAAATCTATGTAAATATGTCACTAAGAGTATAGAGGAATTTGTTCTGGTGATTACATCTCTAAAATAAAAATAAATTTAAAAAAA